>JAADKT020000019.1:0-29143 GCA_011763395.2 Chrysaora chesapeakei
ATTTTGGCCAAAAATTTACACATGTTTACTTGGACGAGAAATGTTTTTTCATTGCTCCATACTAGACTGATTAAATTCTTCCCACTCTTTCTAAAACAGCTTCTAACAACTACAACAACATATTGCTGTTTTCTCAGAGTGGAGTTGGAGCGGGGTGTTGGAGTGTGGAGGAGCGTAGACTACGACGGATGTTATAAGTCTAGCTCCATAGTCTAAAGTGTAACGTGTTTTCTCGAAAGGCACACAGCCCCTGGATTCTTGCTTATGGACTTCTATGTCTTACGTATAAGATTACCTGATTTAGTTCTCAGAGCCTTGCTGATAACAGCAATTTTACTCTCTTAGCTTTTTTTATGGCTTGTATATATGCAGTTTTAATATCTGCAGGCCATGGGAGAAAATGTCAGAGATCGGCGAAAGAAGTAATTTCTCAACTACCTTTATTTAAATTCAGTAGCCTTAAAAACTGGATTTTTCTTCGTTGCAGCTTCTCAGAGACATTGACATAGCTTTTGTTTCAATTTTCACATTTGAAGTTGTAGCAAAGGTATGTGTTGAAGATAACATATGTTTCAACTAATAGATTATCAAAGTAACAGATTACGTCTTTCAATCAAGATCCAATTCTTCTTCTAAACTCTCATATTTCCAGTGGTTATTTCTTTCAGATTATTGCAGATGGTTTCATTCTTCATAAAGGATCCTATCTACGTGATTGGTGGAATGTGATTGACACTTTTATTGTTGCTTGCAATATCACTGCCATCGTTCTGAGGTATTTTGCTTACAACCGTTAAACTTTGCGTATCCTTTACTGTTAACTGCTTTGGTAATTGTTTTCTCTGTGTAACCGCTTTCACTGCGTTTTCTTTTCATAAAAGCCTATTATTCGATAGATCATACCATTACCGCACCATTGTATTAGAGAATCATCCTACCCCTTAGTAGTAAAAATAGAAAAACTGATTTCAACTGAATTGCTGAAGTCAAGTGAAATCTTTCCTGATTTCAATTTTCTGTAATCAGTTATCCACGAACCTCACTATCTAAATTTAATGAATTTGCAGTGATTCTACGATGAGGAAATGTCACCTAACAAGCTCACCATAACTACTGCGTAGAAATTTATTTCTAAGCAAGCTAGTTTTTGATTAGATGTTTTTCTTTATCAAAAATGCTTGAAACTTTCTGTCATTATTCAAATATTCTGACACGCGTATTTCTTTCTTTGACTGGTTTATGATGGCATTTTCTTTCTCTTTGCTTTGGCATTTTCTTTCCTGGTAAAACTGGCTGAACCATATTTTTCCACTTTAATTGTTTGTCATTGCTTTATCCAAGTGTTTAGGCATTCCCTACTAAAACTTGATAATCTTTACATTTCGTTTTGTTAAACTGATTTGTAGCTACTTTTTTAGGTTTCTTTTTCTTTAAACTTTTTCTGTTTCTTTAGGTTTCTCTTTAATGCCATTTTGTGTCATTCCTTTTTTGGTTTCATTTGTCCTGAACTGCATTGATATTGTTCTGTTCTTCTAGTAGCTTCGTCATTTTGCAATAATTCTTTATAATTATTTGAAATTCGTGTTGCAAATCTAGCTTACTTTGTTTCCTTTTAGTGCCTTGTAATATTCCTGTGGACTTTGCATTAAAAAGTTAATCTTATATTGTTTGTTCTTTTAGCTACAAGGACGGTTATAGTTCCGTTGGCAAAGAGCAGACATTGAAGTCAATGAGAGTCCTGAGGGTGTTCAGACCACTAAGAGCAGTCAATAAATTGGAAAAACTGAAGGTAGCTATCGTTTGAAAGTATCTTGCCTAGGACTCAGCGCATAAATTCAGTAATTCACTTCGTTTACACTATTAGCGTGCATTCGATCTCCAATGCAGATTTGTTTGAAACGATTCGTCCTTCGTGCTTGAGACTCGTAAGCCCTTCTATTTTATGGTGAGATCTATTTGAAAGTCAAGTCCCAGCACTTAGATTTCTTTGAGGTACAAGACATTGACCTAAGTCAAAACACCGATTGCACTTTTAAGGTCCTATTTTAGGTACCAGGGTCCACCGAGGTTCCAAGATCCACCTACTTGGTCCTAGGTTCCGGAATTCTTCATACAATACAATTTGACTGTTGACATCGGACGGCTTGTCAACAAATCACATTGGTTCCTCTTTCGGGGATTTCCAGGAAATAAATTTAGTGTGGTGATGCAAGATCACAGCCAGGTACCGCATATCGAAACTGACGACAAGACGCATTTCTGTCTGTTCTCTGTCTGACCAAGCAAATCTACAGCGGCCTTACAGTATCTGAACATTGTAGAAGAATTGGTACAAAATTGAAAAATTCTCGCATATCTTCAGACTTGTTGCATTATTTTGGAAATTAACATGAATTCCGAAGCTCCTTACATCAGATTTGATCCGCAAGAATCTCAGTCTGGTCCTGAAAATAAAGATGATGGTGACGATGACTGTTCCTCAGTTGGCTCATTTCACTCATGTGACGGTGGTAGCATTTACATATCTGCCAAAACCGAACAAACTTCTGGAGATGGCTCTTCTAATTTTTCGAAAATAGTGCCACTTATCAAAGAAATCACGGGATCAAATATACCTTGGGCAATGTATGTGTTTTGTTTGTCTGCTGCTTTTTTCATTGCAATTTACATCATAAATAAACAAAAACCAACAAGCACTGTTGCTGAGATTCTCCTATCAGTGTTCATGCTCATTGGATGTTATGGTCAAATAGTGTGTCTTCTGATGAAGAAAAACCAACGCTTTGTAACTTTTATCACTTTAGAAGATCGTCATTCCAATCACTACTTAATGACTGGTGTTTATATCTTCGGTTGTAGCACCCTACTTGCTGTACTGCTACGACTGCATATGTATTTTCATGCATCAAATTCTGTTTACAACTGCCAGTCAGGCATTTTTTCAAATAAATCCATTGATCATGTATTTAAAAATGCATTGACAAGTAATAAGAATGGAACAAGTCAGCCTTTCATTGGAATATTTTGCTACACTGACATCATTTATGATTTCATTCGACTGCTTTTCACCTTATTTCAAGTAGTGTTTCTTCAATGTTTTCACACAGCCACATTTGCTGAGTCAATAAAAATCAAGTTCTTACTTTACCATACAATGCTTACAAATATATGCATCTGGATCAAATACGTTGTTCAAGAATCTCATCTTTTCAATGAAATCACGCAAGAGACATTGAAAAACTTTGACCCTGCCATGCACCGATGTATTCAGTTCAATGAAATTCTAACACCGTTTATTTTGGAATATTCGCTCATTGTCGCAGGAATACTTTATGAAATTTCAGGCCAGATGAAAACTTATCCTATTCAGCAGAGTCTTGAAGAATCTGACGGTGAACAAACAGAACGGGGGCTGAAAATGTCTAAACCCCTTTACGACTTGTTGACTTCTAAAACCTCGCAGTCGGCAAGCGGTGCTCAGCCTGGACTGATCATCGGCGTATTATTTGGCTTAATGATTGTTTCATCGTGTGTTTCTTTTGACCAGGCCAACGATCGGTCAACAGTTCGTTCTCTTACATTATTCACTACTTACGAAGGATTTGTCTTTATTGTTCAGCTTGGGGTGCTGGCGGCTATGGTTTCACAGCTTCGGTTTCATGTTAGACACGCGGATCAAACACAACCTGATGAAGTTCTGTTATTCATTGGACTAATTGGAACATTCTCATTTTCTGTCATTGGAACATACACTAACATAGTATGCTGCGCAAGGAAACTTCACAGCGGCACTTTCTACATCTCAGACATTATCACTACAATTCAGTTACTGATCAACATGATAGCCCAGTTATTTCAAGCTTTTGTCATACAGTTTTCCCGCAGATATTTTCCAGATCCAGACAATACCAAATCGCGGGAATCTGCGGGGAAAACTCGCCAGTTGACTTTGTTCTTGTTGATGATAAACCTTAGCATCTGGGCGCAGGACTCGTTTATTGAAATACGGAATTCTGCAAGAAATACTTTCCCATGTGGGCCAGTTGTCTTCGAAGATAACTGGGACATGATAGTTGCGATAACTTACCCTTTTGCTATATTCTACAGATTTCATTCTGCCGCGATGTTGTTTGAGTTTTGGAGACGATTCAAATATTACCACAAGAAGGAATGATTTCAAACTGGACAGTCTGATTGTTTATTTACTATATGATTTTTTTAAATCTGAGCTTCCTGAGTCCAAGCTCAAGCTTTTTATTTAACTGTACGATTGAATATTGGTTTGCTGACTAAAGTGCTTGCAATTTAACAACATGCAATTTTTTGCAATTTCTTAAGCCAGGCTTATGTCGACATTGCGCACTTGCAACTAGTCGGCAGACAGTTCCAGAAAGTTGAAAGTCAGGCATGTTCCACTGCTGCAATTAGTTGACAACTGATTACCCTCAGTCGCAGTCGACCTTGGCGCTCGCACTTCCGCGATCAACTTTATCCTGTCAGTTTTGACTTGTTGTTTACATGTCGACATAAGTTGCATTTACAAGTAGCTGGCGTTAGTTCTGTCGCATCTTAGTTCGACAAAAGCCTATTATTAGTGGTAGATTCTGCCGTTTTTGTTATGACAGAATCTGAGATCGACTCAGCCGTAGCGCTGTTTTTCGACAAAAACAACATACTTGTAGAGTTTTTTCATTTCAACCAATTATGTAAATTTAAAAACAGAAAGAGTCATTAAGAATGTTTCTGAAAGCAACACAAGAAGATTTAAAAAACTTCGGAAAGTTTATTAAAACACTGAAGGACACGGTTTTCAAATAAACGACAAAAGTTTTTTGTAGCTGGAAAGTGCACTGTATTGCAATGAGCAGTTGCGAAGTGTGTTTCTAAGGTAAGAATGCCATCATGCAATCACGTTTTTATTTCTTTTTTTTAAGCTGGTCTTTCAATGCATGGTGTTTTCGTTGAAGAAAGTCGTCAACATCTTAATAATTACATTGCTTTGCCTCTTCATGTTTGCTGTCATTGGAGTGCATCTCTTTCAGGTATCAAGTTATAAAAATTTCATTTTTACGGGTCATTGGCTTAAGTCTTAACCAACGGTTTTATTATGTATAAGGTTGTAATTATAATTTCAGCTACATCCTTTGTTTAACGCCCCAATTCTGTTTAACGCTGACTCTGCATAACATCCTTGTGTATCCCGGCAGAGTGAAGCAAATACCACCTGTTTCTACTGCCCCCTATATCAAACGCTCGATGGAGGGTTATTGGAGACTTAAGGGATCGTTAACTTGAACATAAAATAAGATTCATCACTTCAAAAGACGAAAGAACAGCGTCCAAAGTCAAGATGTGATAAATAGTTTCACTGATTTACATATGCAGCATTCGCATAACGTATAGGAAATTCACCCTCCCTATTTTCAACACACCCTCGATTACTTGCCCCTCTTCTGGAAAGCACACATTTTGTTAGCCCAAAAGTTTCATTATCAATTTGATTAAATCAAATAGAGCATTTACCGTACCTTCCTTTTTCTTCTTCTTTACTTCTTCTTCTTCCTCTTCATCTCTTTCTTCACCTTCTTCTTCTTCTTCTTCTTCTTCTTCTTCTTCTTCTTCTTCATCTCTTTCTTCTTCTTCTTCTTCTTCTTCTTCTTCTTCTTCTTCTTCTTCTTCATCTCTCTCTTCACCTTCTTCTTCTTCATCATCTCTTTCTTCACCTTCTTCTTCTTCTTCCTCCTCTTCTTCTTCTTCTTCTTCTTCATCTCTTTCTTCTTCTTCTTCTTCTTCTTCTTCTTCTTCTTCTTCATCTCTTTCTTCACCTTCTTCTTCTTCTTCTTCTTCCTCTTCTTCTTCTTCTTCTTCTTCTTCATCTCTTTCTTCTTCTTCTTCTTCTTCTTCCTCTTCTTCTTCCTCTTCTTCCTCTTGTCATCATCTCTCTGGATTGCCTATCTTTCATTGCCTTTCTATTCCCATTTTTCCTAGCCATTTTATCCTGTCCGATGCTCTTAGCAGTTCTTGCACCTTTTGGTACCAACTTCATTTTGATCTGCCTCGTTTCCTGTGCCCATCATTCGTATGACGATTTACCTTTCTGCTGTTTGGTGTCTTTTTTAAGACGTGAAGTTTCAAGATCGGTTGCTTTAATTGACAAACTACTATAAAAGTTTAATAAATTTGTTCATTTCCTTTCTAAGGGTAGATTCCAGAGCTGTACTGATGTCACAAAGCTTACAAAAGCAGAATGCCAGTAAGTACTGTGTCTCCTAAAATAGCATGAAAGCATGTAGCCAGTGTGCTGACTTTACTGTCCACTGCGAAGGAGAACCAGCACTGTAGAATCGGTACTGCTAATAAACATATTTTTAATAGCAAGTCACAGGTTCATTATTGTATGATACCTTATTCTGTATAGTTTCTCTGGCGTGGACGTATTGTCTACTGCCTTTGATACCGAGCTTGAAACAGTCTGCCAAGTTTAGCAATCACTGGGAAGAAAAACCTTAAATTTCAAAGCCATGGTGTTTTTGCTTGTTTATCATATAGCAATTATTTTCTCTTCAGAGGCAGTTTTTACACAATGAAAGACGATCAAGAGTTTTCTATTAAGGTTTGATTTTTATCCTTCTGCTCTCTTAATCTTCTTGATTCGTCAGACCAAATCGGCTAACGTTGTTTATACCCATTTGAGGTTACAATGCCATACTCTTAAGGAGCTTTTCCTTATAATTGAATTCTAAATTTTGTGCCATGAAAAGCGTGGTTCAAGCTCTGAATTTGACAACAAAGCAATGGTTCCTCAAGGGTATCACCATGTGATCTAAAATGGGTGTAAACAGCGTTAGCCGATTTGGTCTATTCTCGCCAGCTTGCTGTAATGTGCCTTTGCACCAGCATCCTTTCTACTGTCACACGCGTAATAAAGCAGGTACAACAATTTCTTCAAATTGAGCTTATGCTTGATTTGCTCGAAACGGCGTCGGCGGCTTTTGCCATAATCGGTGTCGGCCGTACCCTCTTTTGATATAATTCTACCTTGTTTTTTATAGGTCGTCCCTCGCATCTGGACAAACTACGAGTTTAATTTTGACACAGTATCAAATGCAATGCTGACATTGTTTTCCTCAGCGACTGGAGAAGGATGGCCACAGTATGTACTTTTTCACCGATTCCTTTTGTTACTAATTTCAAAGCCGGTTTTCCATATGATGGCAAAGTTCTCGTGCTGTACCATACGCTACCAACCATAAGCAATAAGCATCATTAAGTATAAGCCCTAAAAGGCACGGCTGCATTTCTTTATATTTTAGGGACCGTTTAAAAACGACGTCACGCAAATTTTGACTGATTTTGACCCCCTCCCCCTTGTCATGCACTGTCACTGAAAAATTGTCACGTACCTCACGTATCTCTGTACTCCCTACTTCCTAAAAGGCGTGACGTCATTTTTGATTGACCCCTTACTGGAAACAGATGCCAAAATAGTGCTGTTAAAGATATAAAAAAACTTCTTGCTGTATTGTCGCATGCAGCATGTTGCATTTTCTGCTCTATTCTCTAATAAATATCTCGTCCTATCATTGGATATCGGAAGAATCTAATGCGCTTTCTATAAGACAGAGGCTGTTATTAGTTAAAGGAATTTATTGCCATGTTTTTTAGGGGGAGGCATTTATTTGACGGGCGTTTATTAGTGGCAAGACAGACCGTTTTTACAATAAATGGCTATATCGAAAAAAGAGTTTTCAGAATTCAGGGTCGATAGCTAATAGTGTCGAAAAAGATAAATTCTGGTACTTTGAGGCTTACATCCAAACGCTATTACAGTCAACTTTTTAAAGCGGACACCTTCGCGTTTAAGGGTACATGCAAAATGCTTTGAAGTGCGGTCATGTATTAGATCTATGGAAAACTGTTGTAGATAATAGACAAGAGTGGAGAAAGCTAATTCGCACTGTCTGTGAAAAAGTCACGACACAAAAAGATAAAAACTTAACTGCGAAATATACAATGTTTTTTGGGTTCAGGCGTATTATTATTATTATTATTATTATTATTATTATTATTCGTGACTAACTGACAGTGTTTGCTTTAATAAGGAGATGTTCGTCATTCAGGATGGATTTTAAATGAAAATCTTAGCCCGGATAAAAACACTGTCCAGCAGCTTCCCACTTTGCAGGAAAGACTGCCATAAACTTTTTATTTGCAAAACTATTACTAGACATTTATTTTTATCCGCAGAGTGATGCAAATAACGATTGACTCAACATCAGTTGATCATGGACCTGTTCTGGACAATCGGATTCATATGTCCCTGTTTTACGTCTCGTTTGTTGTTATATTCAGCTTCTTTTTCCTGAACATCTTTGTCGCTTTGATAATCGTAACATTTCAAGAAAGAGGAGAGAAAGAACTGGCTGGCTGTGAACTTACTAAAAATCAGGTAGATATATCAAGGTTTCCAAGACAAGAACATACACAAAGCAGTGAAGGATACAAATTAATTATTTTTTATTTTTAAGCCAGGCTTTTGTTGACTTTAACGAATCGATGATTGCTATTAGGCGATTTTTTGGAGCCGATTATCGCTACTGATCTGTCGACATAAGCGCTCTGGCAACTAGCTGACAACTATTTCCTTTTACGGCAACTAGTCCGCACACATTTCCACTGAGTTGGGCATGTTTCTACTTCTGTGATCAATTGACAACTGATTCCCAATGATTCCCGTCAGTCGCAAGTTGCAGTTGACATGAGCGCTCAAGCGACCGTGATCAGCTGTTTCATATAAGTTCTTACTAGTTGTTGACATGTCGACAAACGTGAGTCGTACAACTAGTTGGCGTAAGTTCTGTCGTAAGGTCGACAGCCTCGAAGTATACATTTACAAGCTCGTTTACTTGAACATGGTCACAAAAAGAATTTCTCCCGAGCTAGCGAGGTTTTCAAACTATCTGAAGCAGAATCACAGTACCTTAATCCATTAATTGATCAACCTACAAATTTAGTATCTGGTCTATTTCCTGTAGATATCTGAGAAAGTTCCAGGAAAATTTTTCTATCCTATTTCTATTATCGGATGCTATTCATATGTTTGAGTTGAAAAATTCCTTTTTTTCGCTGTTTTGTAATAACTTTATATTTTCTACTAGAGAGCTTGTCTTCAATTTGTGCTACAAGCAAAACCAAGAGAGCGTTTTATGCCTCAAAACAAAGATGGAATTTGCTACAAAGTTTGGAACGTTGTAGATTCAAAGCCATTTGAAATTGCTATCATGACACTCATCGCATTGAATGCTATCGTATTGATGTTATCGGTAAGTGAAGTGCAGTTGCATATCGTAAAAAATGAGTATAGTGTAAAGAAGTAGGGGAAACTTCTTCATAAATGAAATTCCTGTTCACATAATGCTAGACTCATCTTTTTATCGGATGCAGACAGACAAAGAGACTTTAATACAGTATGAAATCCCATTTGTTCATCTGACATTGCATTAGCTACAGCCATACCCACACGGTAACACGACGCTCTTAACTGTTCAGTTGTTTATACGTCCGCGTAGTAGATATGATATGATATATTAGGACCATCGCTAGGGTTTTTTTCCAAACGGGGACACATAAGCATTGCAGCCTGCTAGCATGCAACCCTCAGAACGGAGTTGTTTCACTCAGCAAGACCTTTCCGAAAAATCTGTCTCAGTAAGGGCTGTATAAAAAAATCGTGTCTGTGCCCGACAAGCAGGGCCCTTAATTCTTGAAATCTTCATTTGGGATATTGCAGTGTTTAAATTGATAAGTTGATTCCGTTCACCTTTGCCACGTCCTGATGGTTATTAATCTTTTCATCCCCAGCTTCGCGTTTCTTTCCCTCTGTAGATATCATGTTTACTTGCCAAAATGTATATATTAATGTAACAATGTTAGTAAACTGAAAGCTGAAGAATGTGCAAGGTGATAGGTACTTGTAGTACAAAATCTTTTCTTGAATAGAAATGACATATAGAGAACCATTTTCTTATTCGAAGAGTTGCGTATACTAGAAGGGTTTCCTCAAAGTGTTTTCCATAATCTACTGTTTTACCTGAATATAATTATCATTAAGTTTCTTTTTTCAAGAGAGCTGATGAAAGTCCACAGTATCGGAAGATCCTTGAATTGATAAATTTGGTCTTCACTGTCTTATTTACATTGGAAGCTTGTCTCAAACTATGTGCTTACAAATTAGTAAGTTGTTTTGTAGAAATGTATGTTATTGCACTTTAAAGCCGTCAGTAGGTGTCTGCTAACGTAACGTTATTATGCTTTTTATCAAGAATCATATTAATTTAAGACCTATATATAACGTATCAATCAATATCAAAGATTGCTTGATAGTCTGGTTCTTTTATTTTTTCATGACTACATCATCCCCAAAGCTTTTTTATTGTCTCCATGAAATGCTGTTCACCCTGACCTTGATTAGAACTCGAGCAAAAGCTACAACATTGATAACGTTTTATTCGATATTGTCACTGTTGATATTAGTTAGAATTGATCAAGATTTCTGAATGAAGAATGAATTTTGACTTTTGCTGTTTTTTCCAGAACTATTTCAGAGATGGTTGGAACGTGTTTGACTTCTTGATTGTCTTGATGACTTTGATTGGAGCCGTGATTAATACTTTTGCAGATAATGTAAGTGTTTATCTATTCATTCACATATATTTATGAATTCTCAGCCAACAGTTTCTTAATCATGTTAGATTTTTATGCAGGAAGGTTTTTCTGTCCTTAGAAGATGGAGAGTAGATATGGCCAGTAGATCTTGTTATCTTGAACGAAACGCCTTGACGTCTATCTAAGCTTTCTATGAATGCTTGAGTCATTTAAGTATTAAACTATGATCCTTGTAGATAGCGCATGTGCAGTTGAGTTATTATTTTGTTAGTGACTCGTCTTTTAACGTGATACTTAAGGAATGTCTCTGTTTGGGGAAGTAGAGTCGTTTGGGATCTTGTTGGTCATTTCAGAAAAGAATCATTTTCATTTACTTCATTCTTGTACACTATTAATTGCAAGAGAAGTAGAGCTTTGTTGCAGTAGAGTATAGTAGAGTGGTTTTAAGCTTTCAAGCTTCCCGCCGAAGATATTATTGTGGTAGCTCATTGACTATTAGTTTGGAATATACTTACCATATTGGCTTCAATATTTAACAGATTTAACATGTTTTTTCTTTAGGACTTTCCAATTGATCCCAGTTTCTTCAGGCTGTTTAGAGCATTCAGGTTAATCAAACTATTAAAGCAAGGATACAACATCCGAGTGCTTCTCTGGACTTTCTTGCAATCTTTCAAGGTAAGTGTTCTTATTTAAGGGCTTCTGTTAAGCTAATACTCTACAACAATAACTTCATACAGTTTTAAAAATCCAGCTATCTTTGAGGCTTGAAGGCTTCTAAAATGTATTTGCTAATGATAAAATATGGTACGAATGGAGTAAAATGTAAGGATACATGACATTTTTAGTCATGGCAAATCAACCCCGACTGTTGGTCAGTACGATTAATTTATCAAAAGAGTAAACAGTCAGTGAATTCAAAACAAACAGTAAAAATATGTTTTAAAGCAGCAGAAAGTTTTTTATATAGATTACACCAAGCGAAAGCTTTTTTAATATATTAGCATTGATAATGATCTATATATCAAAGCTTCTGCATAGTGAAACACATATATCCATGAACACTGAATGTTTTGTCCCTTTAAGGCCTGGCCAAACTAGGAAACTTTTCGCGCGAGAAATTGTCGTGTGTGACATTTCCCCTCGATGTCTCCCAGTTTAGCCACCTTGGAAACTTTGTAGCGCGCGACATGCAAATGTTTCTGGGAGACAACATTTCCTCTCTCCGTGACTCGGGGGGGGGGGATGTTTAGCCACCCTGGGAGACACGCTGAATACAGTGTCTGTCACGCGCGATAAGTCTTCTAGTTTAGCCGCACCTTTAGTCTCTTGGAACTCTTGGAACTCTTTGAATGTAATATGTAATAGCATGCATAAAAAGCAGATTCTTATCAGTACTTTTTGATTGACAGGCATTGCCTTATGTGATGTTACTCATACTTATGTTGTTCTTCATCTATGCCGTTATTGGGATGCAGGTTAGTGTATGATATACGATATTCGACCATGTGACTATTTCTTCTTCCTAGGGGGGGGGGGGGTGACGGGGGAATTCGAAATCATCAACCAATGTAGATTTTGTATATAGCCTAAAATATGATGACAAAATTTTCATAGGATTTTGACTTGCTTATTTGTTTTTAAAACCACGCCCTAATTTTCTTTGACCTCACCCCGTTGCCAGTCCAATTTTGCACTTCTAGCTACGCCACTGACCATGTGCTCCGTGTGTACATTTATCCATTATCTGTTTACCAAACTATGCAAACTTCCTTCAACAAGTTTAAGATTATTGCAAATAAAGAAGAACAAACAATAATGATATGGTATAGCCCTGAAAGGAGGAAATTATAGATATAAAAATATAGATTCAGAGGGTTTATTATCAAACTATCTTCGTCAAAGTGAAATCCATGAGAAACCTTCTTGCTATGAGGTGTAAATGGGTAGATATACTTTTAAAAGAAGCCTTCTTCAGCACCATACATATTTGTATTTTTTGACATGAATGGCGAACACAAGGACAAATGACAAATATATTCATGACAAAAAAATACAAATATTTATGGTGCTGAAGTAGGCTCAGCACAGCCGAAACACAAAAATCAAACGGGGAGGAGAGCCTTGGGCTGTATGACTTGGAGAGTTACTCGGAGATTTCATTGAGCTCTATAGCTAAGTGGAAACGTCGTTGGCTTTCTAGCCATGCAGTCCAGGTTCCAATCCAATCTATTGTGGTATGCCACTTGTTGAAAATCTTTTTAAAGAAGTGTACTCGTATTCGATTGTTACTGAGTATCTTTTAACGAATATTTCTTACTTTTTACAGCTATTTGGAAAGGTTAAACTCGACCCTAAAACTCAGATAAATGAGTTTAATAATTTCCGAAGCTTCTTTAGATCGTTGCAAGTTTTATTCAGGTAAGATGATAAGAAGATATTCTTATTTCTGAAATTACAGGCATATTACAGTTTGTTGCAAATCTTGGCTTAAAGGCTGGTTTTCATCAATTGTATTCGTCGTATTTCATCGGATTCGTCGTATTTCATCGGATTCGAGCGTTTTTGAAGATAGAGACAGAGAGATGTCCAAGACAACGAAAATGTCAAGCATCTTTCGATCCGAATCTGGGTACGAATTCCGCCTTAGTCAGTTGTACTGGTCTGTTTCAGACGTTAATACTATGAGGATGTCAGACAAAAAAAGCTTTTAAAGATGTCCAAAGATATATCCATTTTTTCTATCTTGAAGTAGATTAACATGTGTTAGATAAATTATATTGAAGCGAATGCGAAGGAGAAGGTGAAGTGGTGTATTTAGCGCCAGTCGCTAGACTCAGTAGTAGGATAACTAATCGACCTCGGCCCTGGCTCTGACGCTTCCGTAGCTGAAGCTCTAACCTTCCCCGAGCTGAGCGTCTGGCACCCAAGAGCCAGCTAGATTCGACCACGACGCATCTTCAGACCACGACGCCACAGCACCTCGCTAACAGCACCGTGCTACAAGATAACATGAGCTTTCCTTAGCTTTTATTGTTGTAACTAGCTTATCTTATTATCTTAAATATTTTTCTTCAGATGTGCTACAGGTGAAGCTTGGCATCTCGTCATGCTAGCATGCTCAAGCCAGGCCTTGTGCCATGATAGCGATGTGACAAAGTGCGGCTCGACTTCAGCTTCAGTCGTTTACTTCTGTTCGTTTTATTTTCTCTGCTCTTTTTTGGTAAGCATATTTGTCTTACATCTATATTTCAATTTTATTCTTTGCTTTGCTATGAAACTGCTGCTTTTTGTTGCATAAAGTAAAGTGACTCAGTTTAGTGATAGAGCTGTCTGTTTTGACTTAACAGCTGATCTTATGTAAAAGTACGGAAAACGGCAAACTCAGTGTATGTGAAATAGCTGGAGTTTGTGTGGCAGCATTGGGAGGTTATTAGAAGTGGGGAGGCTTATCTGTGATAGAATATTGGGTTTGCGATAGCATGAAGGGTTATCTCTGTCTGGGGCACATGCCTTTTGGTACTCAGAAATATCTGCTAGAGCGAATAATGACACCTCTTTGCTGAATATCCCACATTACTGAGAAAGAGAAAAGCCTTCAAACTACTGAATCAAGATGACTCGCAATGCCACAAAATCCTTAAAGTCCTTGGCCAAAAGATCAAAATCGTTTGTCAAATGCTTGAAATTTGCTTGCAAAGCAAAACGTTCGATCGTTTGCTCATGTCACCAAACATTGCTGGTCAAACATTTTGGCTTGCGACAAGTGCGCTGCAAATTTAGCTTGTTTTTACTTGTCAAGCAACCAGGTTTTGTGACGTACACAAACGGTGAAACATTGCTTGATGTGCGAATTTCACATGCTTTGGCAGTCAATGTTTGATCTTTTGGCAAGAACCTTAGAGGTACTCGTCCAGCATTATAGAAAAATCCTCAACATTACAGATTCTCAAGACTTGCGTACTGTATGAACCCCTCCCTCAATTGCAAGTTCGTTTTCTTAAATGAAAGACTAATTATACTCACCGACGAATGTCATATATATTGTCGATTAAACTATATTTTTAATTTTTTAGCTTCTGAATCTTTTCGTGGCTGTGATAATGGATAATTTTGATTATCTGACTAGAGACAAATCCATTCTTGGTCCACATCACATGGATGAATTTGTCCGAGTATGGTCAGAGTATGATCCTTCTGCGTCGTAAGTGTTAAACGTTTTTTTGTTTGATATCACAGTATTCCTTTGGTTTTCGCAATGACAATTGTTCTCCAGTGTTATATCCTGTCACATCGAACGGCAAAGATGATCGGAATAAACACTGGAAATCGCAGCTACAATAAACACATTACAACTAAGATGACGACCTAAGTTAAAGTTGAAACTTTGCTTCAAGATGTTTATAGTGATCGTCATGAATATACATCTTATCCTGAAGTCAAATATCTACTAAATATCTACCTTTCATCGTTATATTTCACGATGACAAAAATTACCTCCTGACCGGATCCGTGTTCATTCTGCCACCAAGATAACATATGATACGCTCTCAGGAATCACCTTGACCATCCTAAAGACACTTATGGAGTAGACAACTCGCATAACCAACTCATGGACATTATTTAAAATGTTTTAAGCCTATAGTTTTCAGAATCACAATTAAACTAACCTTTCCAACCATAGTCAATTTGCTTTTTCTATAACTGATTACTTTTTGCCTTGTATCTTGCCAACTGGAAATACCTAGTCACCAATAGCAGCCATATTACAAATATTCGTTCTTTGTTTTTCTGTCGTGTTGTATCTTTCTATATCTTTATACCTATTGTCCCATCTTACAGATGTCTATTAGTAATGTATATTTCTTTTAGGGGGAGGATTCCACATACAGAGGTATACTACTTGATGTGTGACATGCAGCCTCCCGTTGGATTTGGCAAGAAGTGTCCAAAGTTTCTGGCTTATAAGGTAATATCTAAGTAGATTAATCATGTAACATTCAGGGTAATATTCTAACCCAACCGTTGACGCACTTTGGAAACTGTTTTCCGTACAAATGTGTGATCTTATGTTAGAAGCCTAAGCCCGGTTTCCATAAAATCGTTGATGGATCCTAAGAGAATCAGGAACCCTTTGAGCGGTTTTTTGTTGTCTGGATTCAAGACAAACATACTGTCACGTTCCTTACGGCTGTTTGCCTTCATGTATCGTGAGCCTCGGGAGAGCAAAAGTGACTTCACCTTTTCTGATCGTTAGTACTCTCTATTAACATACTTAGTTTATTTCTGGGTTCTTCCAGCATTTTCTTCTATAAACCACTTCTATAAATCACTTCTAATATAAATGAGATTGAACTACAATCCTTGACAAAGGTTAGGAGACACTTACGAAAACCAAGTCTCTCTCGTCGTATTTTCATCTGAAAACAACATTGACTTTGGGGGGAGGGGGTATCTACTAATAAATTAACAATTTATTACCCAAAGACGAAAATGCACTCTCAAGTTGCTAGTGTTTCCTAACCTTTTCTCCAGGAGTGTAGAACAATATACACTTACCTAAAATAAAAATTACTTATAGCCGTGAACAAATGAATTGTAACGGCAAGCAAAGACTAGAAATGGAAGGGTTCTTCAATGCCTCCTTTGACTCGTTGTACATAGTTGTTATAGTTGTTAAGAGTTTCTATGTAAATTACTATTTTATCTTCATTTTTTTCTCTTTCACAGCGACTAATGAGGATGAATATGCCTGTTGGCGGCGATAATACAGTTCGCTTTAGAACGACTTTATTCGCTCTTGTGAGAACATCTATTTGTATGACTTCAAAAGATAAAGCTTGTTTCAGAGATAACAGTTTTCGAAGGATCATACGAAAGTTGTGGCCTAATACCCCCCAAAGGATTCTTGATGTTATTCTCCCAGAACAGTCAGGTAAAGTTTTGAACGTGTTGATATTTTGAAATAAAACTTGTGGAATATATCTTCTTGTCTTCTTTTTTCATGTCCCGTCCTGTCTTATGTTGCCTTGCTTTGTGCTTTGCCTTGCCTTGTGCCTTTTCTAGTCTTGTTTTATCTTGCTATATCTTGTCCACAATTGTCATGTCTTGTCTTGTCTTGTCTTGTCTTGTCTTGTCTTGTCTTATCTTGTATTGTCTTGTCTTTTATCGCCTTGTGTTGTATTGCCTTTTCTCTTGTCTTCTCCTTGTTTTCCCTTGTCTCTTCTTGTCTTGTTTGGTCTTCTCTTACCTTGCTTTGCAATGGCTTGCCATGCCCTGCCTTGTCTTGTCTTGTCTTGTCTTATATCGCCTTGTCTGGTCTTTTATTGTTTTTCTCTCAATTCGTTTGCCCTTGCTTTATCATGGCTCGTCTTGTCTTGGCTCACCTGCCCCTTCTACATCGGGACATCATGCTGAGGAAAATTTTTAAATGCCAAATTTCAACATGAGCAGGAACCTGTCCCACGTAAACAAATTTTTGAGAAATATCAGATTCCTTAGAATTTCACCAACCTATATCGGCCCCGTGTAAGTCAGCAAATTTGGGCCTCGCTGAAACCTAATGTTAAGGCCTCGGATAAGACCCTTGCGGCCTTATAAGATGCACTTCTGAATGCATCGGGTGCAATTGCAATCTGACATTGACTAATATGACATTAACATTGACATATGTCTGATTTGTCGTGTCTTACTTCGTCCTCACTTGGTTTCTCTTTTCGTACTTTCTCTTCTGTTATCTTTCCTTGTATTGCCTTGTCTGTTGCAGGTCTTGTATTGCTCTTGTTTTTTCTTCTCGTTGCTTTCTTTTGTCTCTTCTTGTCATGTCTAACTTGTCATGTCTTACCTTAAATTATGTTGTATCTTGTCTGGTCTTGTGATATACTTGTTTTGCCTTATCTTTGTCTTGTCTCTTCTTGTTCTGATTTGTTTTGCCTTAAGTACTTCTTGACCTGTGTAACATTTAATACGGCCCCTGTTAATCTGTTTTGCCCAATAAGTTTTCCCTTTTTACAGTGCTCAGCTCGCAGCAAATCACAATTGGCAAAATTTATGCAGCGAAACTGATCTACGAAAGCTTCAAGGATATGAAAAGGCGAAGAGAAAGCAGCACTTCCACGGATATGGTAATTTACTTCATATTAACAACCAAAAAACCTTTTAACAATCCCTAATTCTATTTAAGGACTACACATTGAGCGGGCAAATGGACAAATGACAAAAAAGTAAAGCAAAAATAATGTTGTAATTTTATAGTCTTATTTCTAGCCTAGGGCTACTCAACCGCTACTTACTTAACACTACACCCCTGGTTTGGATGCATTAGCGTATAATAGGGTGCAGCCTTTCACGGCGCTCATAACTACCAACCAGGTACCCATTTAAACACCTGTGGGTAAAGAGAGGCACATGTGTTAACAACTTGCCCAAGATTGTTATCTCTGCAGCACAAGTAGAAAGACCGTGGCTCGAACCCAAAATATTGTCGTCCTGCACGCTAACCACTGCGCGACAGAGACCACTGCAATACAGGTGTGAAATTTAGATGGCCATATTGCTAATGTGCGCGCTAATGTGGACCTGCAGCTTTTGTCCTTATATGGTTTTCTGCAATGAAAACCTTGAGTTTCTCAACTTTTTAAGGAATAAAATCTGACGTTACCAAAAGGGTAGTACTCTTGCAGCAATTTAACCCCTCACCGTGTCGCACGCCAAGCTGAATGGCTGTTTCCGGAATATGAGGCATTTCTTCTGGTCGAAGACTTGGTTAAGCGAGCAAGTCTCTTTCACCCTTCTGATTTCAAAAGTTTACCTTGATGTTTAACAAATAAATCTACATTGTTTTGCTTATACAAAAATCTGCCTTTTGGAGAAAGTCAATTTATCCTTTCTCGAAGCATTCAAATGCCTGTCCAAACTTTTTTCGCTGCTGGTGGAGAAATAAACATGTTCATATCAACACCAGATGATAAATCGTTTAGCTTCTTTCTTGCTAATTATTACGTTTCTCAACCGAAGACCTTTTCCTTTTTAGGCCCTACCAGATAGCCAACAGAAGGTAAGTTTTCAAAAAATTTTGTCCTTTCTAAAATTCGTCAGCCGTTTACCCAACCAGGAAAGTGCCAAGAATATACAATAACTGTGTTAACCCTATAGCTAGCACCTGATACAAAGGTCGAGGAGCAAATATCATGCAATGCTTTCTAACAGAAAAATTGGATCTAGCTAATTTCCTGATTGGAATAACTTTTTGCCCCCAATAATAGGCAACGTAGGTTTATCAAAGACTGACTGTTTCCCGCCCCCCCCCCCCCCAACAATTCCAAGGAGTCCATTGCAAAATACTAGCGTGTGAACTCTGTTCTATGTTCACTGTTCTGTTAACTTTGCTGCCATCATACTGAAATTCGCTTCCCTAACTAACGTCTTTTAGACTGCTAAAGGAGTTCCTTGATCCCTTCCTTCTTTTCTGCTCTGATGTTGAGGCATTTCAAAAATAGAATTGCAAGAGGTTCTCTTGATTTTTAAGGTTTTTTCTATTGTCATCTTTATAACATACAGAAATGCGTATAAAAGAGCATGATAAACATTTAATTATCAACTGCCAGCTAATATGTCATTTTGAAGATTCTTTATGTTATTTAGTTCTCAACATGCTTCGTCTTCGTTTCATTCAATTGAATGGTTACCATCTTCTTCTTCTTCCTTCTACTAAATACCAGATCGCCCGGCGTCGGCCAGGTATAGGGTCTTTGACAACTAAAATGAAGAAGAGCATTGCAGATTAGGTATTGATAACAATTGCAAACAAGCCTGGTTTCCATAAAGCCATGAATGGAGGCGCTAGTGCGGAGACAAGACACGGACTTCACCAGTGCTAAGACAATGCTGCGATGTGTTCAATTTTAATAGAATCACTCCCTCGCCGTAGCTCTACCGTGGCTGCTATAGTTGCACTAGCGCCATAGCGCCGATGTAAACTTTGAATTTGGTTCAACTTTCCCGGCCGTTATGACGCTTCTGCCACGAGAAAGCTTGAATGGAAGCACGCGTTGCAGCAGTCGAGGTCGGTGACTTGTGAGATCTGCTTTTGTTCCTTTTGAGCACATGACTGTTAGTAGCCAATCAAATACGAGCAAATATTAGGCCATTTTACACAAACCATTGTCTCAGCACTGGTACAGCCGTGTCTGGCCTCTCAGCACTGGCATTGCCACTTACGGTTATATGGAAGCCATTCTTTTCAAGGGTCAGCTTTACCTTATCTTTTACCGAGTGTGGGGAGCTAACTTGGTATAAAGGGTATATAAAGAGTTATTGATTGAAATAATACCTATATCTTCTTGACCCATTTTCATGTCGTTAAGTTCATCTTCATCTCCCAAATTGTAAAAATCTTCGAAGTCCCCTGTTTGGTCTTGTTCTTCCTCTGTTTTTGCTCGGACCTCGCCTAAACAACAACATCGGAAGCCCGTTTAAGACGGTTAAAGTGTGTTTAGAATGCATGTTACTAATGAAACTGTCTGTCACTGTTTGCACATACAGTGAAAATAAATTCAAAAATATAGACTATTTTTGTAAACGTTTCGATCAAAAACTACTGTATCTACCTTTAAAGACGACAGCAATAACCACAGAAAACAAACAGATCACCAGAAGCTTCATGATCGCAACCTAAAAATTGGCAAAAGAGAACCGTCAAGAATACTTAGTAGATATTACTATTACAGCACACCACCACAAAATCATATATTGTGATAGAATTAAGTAGAACCTTCGAGTTCCAACAACTGCAAATAACCAATGATCAGCTTCGCTTTTTAGATTTTTTCTTTATGAT
Source organism: Chrysaora chesapeakei (assembly GCA_011763395.2). Taxonomy (NCBI): domain Eukaryota; kingdom Metazoa; phylum Cnidaria; class Scyphozoa; order Semaeostomeae; family Pelagiidae; genus Chrysaora; species Chrysaora chesapeakei. The sequence goes on from JAADKT020000019.1 coordinate 20,504, forward strand.
TAAGTCCTTTGAATTTATTCTTCCGCAGGAAGAATTAACAGACATTTCAAAAGCTATTAAAAAATCTTTTGTCATAAAACAAAAGCAGCAGTCCGTTTTGATTGGTTTTGGCCTTTGGGTTGGTTTTAGGCCATTTTGCGTCGTTCCCGCATTTTATTACGAACGAAAGGGGCATCTTACATGTGTTTCGGGCCATCCGGCAAGATCAATTTGCACTGAAACCTATTCTTGTAAACGAAACCTTGTCTGTTCTCTCCCGTCACCGGATCGTCAAGTCAGCCATTTTGTTGTGGCAGAAAAAATGCTCGAATGGCTCTCGGCCTGGATATCTAATCGAATGAATCCAACGCCTCCAGTGACGTCAAAGGAGGCAGAATTTTGAAGTCGCAATTATCAAACTTTGAGTTCCATTGTTGTAAAAACTGTTGCCCAAATAAAAATAAAAATAGCACCATCGGATTCAGTGCGTCTTTTTGCATATATTTATGTAATAAAATCAAACTTTTTTCGTTTCACAGTGGGCATCTTACGTGTCGAACGATGGGGGAATCTTACGTGTTTGGGGCTATCCCATCCGGCAAAATCAATTTGCACTGAAACCTATTTGCTAGACCTGTCCAAAGTTTATATCTAAATATGCATAAATGCATGAACTATCTATCTAACAAACTAAGCTAACAAGGTAACTAATTAACTACTTAACTAATCAACTTACTATCTAAACTGATCAACTCTATTCCTCTATCACTATCCTTTGTTCTTACATGGTATGGTAGACCTCAGGGGAAGAAACTGAGAAAAAGACTGTAATTCTTTGCTATCTTGCTATTTTAGAGAGGCTCTTCTATATTGCGAAAGATGATTGGTGCATTTAGAACATCTTCACATCCATTGAGACTGAACTATGATCATTATAAAAGACCTGGTGCTGGTTACCTGTCACAAAGAAGAAGATCAAAAAGTTTTGATGGATTTCCTAATTTGACAGCGTATGTAACACTTATTTTGCTTTTGCTTTTAATGTGAATTTGGTCTGAAAGAGCTAAACATAGTATACCCTTGGGTGCCTCCCCCCCCCCCCCCCCCCTCTCTCTTAGGATACCATTTCATTTTCTTTTAACTTTTTTTCATTTTTACCTTTGTTTAGGTCCAAATTTTCAATTTTTAACTAAACTAGTAGCCTGTTTTAAACTCTGGCTTCATCCCCCTGACCCAGTCTTCGTAGTATGGCGCCCAATAGATATGACAGACATCTAGTTGTTCTCTGATGCATTTCAGTATATAATTTTTTTTGTATCTTAGTAACCTTTCATATTCTGGGTATTGAGGACGTCCCATCGAGAAGGGTACCTGTTTTACCAATTTTGGTGTTAATAACGGTATCTGGTATACATTTTGAAATACTTGATATAAGGTCGGGTAGCTATTTTCTTCGAAGTTTTGGTATGAGGAACGGGTATGTGCTTTGAAACTTCGATGGCATGTGCACGTCCCTCGCCAAACTCTAGTCAATTGCTCTCCCAGGGTTTGTTAGTGATCTGTCATTATTAATGACCGAGTGGAGGCTGAAGAAAATTTAGAACCCTCAAAAACGTTTTCCAAATCCCTTCTCAAATAAAAGTTTTGTTTTAAAAGCTACAATTAAATCTTCATGACCAGTAGCTAGGGGTAAGTTAAGTCAGTTCTTTTCGACCGACCTGAAGCTACTTAGATTTTTCAGTTATCCCACCATTTTTCTCTTCAGCCCCCACCCTGCCACTATTTAAATATGACGAATGGATCTTTTCTGCAATTGATTCCTGGGTTTATTTAATATTCATAATCCTTGCTTTTCAGATTAGATGACTTAGTAGCAATGCACTCAACCCCTGATGCAAATATGAAAAGAAGTCAATGGCGTTCAAGATCATTAAGACTTGAAACTGTAAATGATCCTGAAGATTGTTCTTTTGAATTTGATGAAGATGAGAATTGTCGTTCCACAATATCAGGGGTAAGATGAACTGTATTGGTTTTGAGTTTCATCTTTTTATGTAATATGCAAATGGTAATGGCAGCAAGCCATCATAGGAGTGGCTTGAGCTGGGTATAACGCTTTGTTGTACCCTTCCATCACAATTGCAGTTCTACTTGCGACTGGTTACTATCTGGTTGGGATCTAATTCGCAACAATGATTTCAAAACAGCAAAACCGACCCTTCTTCTACATTTCATCACATCACACTATACCTTGTGGTTGAACACTATACCTTGTGGTTGAACACTATACCATGTGGTGTGATTGTAATAAACTACACTAGACCCTGCATGTGAACTATACATAGACAAGTGGACTCCGTGTCTCTACGCAACGTCTTATTGAGCTGATTGGTTAATCACTGATCGCCCAATAAACGTTACGGCTCCCCATTTTTGTCATTGTCATTGCTAACAGATAACTTTTTAACCATCTCTCAATGGCGAAATCGCGATGGCGTGTTACGTAGCAAGACCCAGTCGTCCATTACTGCACCCTGGTATTCACTAGGTCAAGTCGTATGCTGAAAGTATAGAAATGTCTCAGCAACGTCAAAACTGCATCCAAGGATCACGCCAACCTCGTCCCCAGGCCCCAAATCGAATTTCCTCGAATCTCAACCGTCAAATCGATTTGGGCCCTGGTACCGGCCACAAAAATCTGCCAAAATACTGGCAAATTTGGCCTAGGCATAAAAACAAGATGAAGATTCTGAAAGCAGATGTTCTTTGAAACGAAACGCAAAGAATTTCATTGATAACTATCAGGCAAGATACAATATCTCATGTAGCATCATTTTTTGGCTTTAATAGATGTTTTTTCACATAGCTTTCGGCCTATTTTGGTGTGAAATTTTGAAGAAACTGTGACGTCACTTGAAATATCTATTGTTTGAACGGCCAATCAAATTGCGAATAGACAAGGCCGATACCAGGGTCGAATATGGACAGCGGAGTTTCACGTAGAGGCCTATTCACCCTGGGGACGAGGTTGGGATCACGCCTGAATAGGTCAAAAAGGATTTAAGACTAAAAATATATCTGTTCTCAGTTATACAATTCTTGGAAATAATGGGTAAATTTTTCTGCATTTCCTTGCTCAGGAAATCCTCTATTGGGAACAAAATTTAGTTGCTGTAATTTTGGTGCCTGGGTCAGGGCCTATATCGGTTGACGGTTTTAGAATCGAGATGGATTCGGGGCCTAGGTATGAGTTGGCGTGACCTAACGTAATCAGACGCTGTCTTCTGTCTGCATCTAGGTTTTAAGCTTAATTTGAAGACAAATTGCCCAGTTGTGAGTCAGTGTATCAACCTCTTGATCATATACGAACTAAAGCTCATTGATCTCATTTCTCATTGCACTCTCCTTTTTCAGGCAACTGCGATGACTGCAATGTCATCTAAAGAAAATTCTCCTCCATGTCAAAAGAAGAGTGGTGAAAATAAGTCCTTAATAACGGATAGTCTCATCACAGCTCTGAGAGATCCAACCAAACCTATTCTATGCTTCGTCAATCCTAAATTACAACAAGAGGTATGGCTTTGTATTTGTTTTTCCTCAATGTCCGATACATGCTTATTTGTCAGTATCTCATATCGGCCATTGAGTAAAGGCCTTGCTAAACTAGGAGACATGTTGCGCACGACATTGTGTTCGGCGTGTCTCCCAGGGTAGCTAAACATGCGAGTGCCAAGCGAGCAACACGTTTCCCCCGAGTCGCGGAGACAAGAAATATATCTGTTGCCTCCTAGAAACACTTGCGTGTATCTCGCTACAAATTTTGTCGCGCGTTACAAACTTTCGGAGCTGGCTAAACTGGGAGACATCGAGGGGACATGTCACCCGCGACATGTCATCTAGTTTAGCCAGGCCTTAAGTGTTGCTCGAATACTCAGGCTCTAGTAGCAAGGTAACCATATACCTCGTCTTGAAGAGTGTTCTTTTGTCGTGTGAGCGAAATTGAAAGTCTTTGGCTAATCCGTTTTCATTTATAACTTGCTCATTTCGGGTCGAATTCAGACATTCAGACACTATCCATCGACTCGGTCCTTAAGTCATTTGTACTGAGCTGAATTACTGGATGCCAAAGTTCCCAAAGGCACTACTTAAGCTTTTCAATTAATTTGACTTTATTTTTGAATCCTTGTTTAAAATCTGTAAAATGGCGAATATTTTCCCGCCAAAAGTTTCAGTCACAGGGCTCTTGATTACCGATGCTTTTTATTGAAAAAAATTTGCTTTATGCCGAGAGCCACAGCTAGTCACCATTTTTCAGGTGCTGCGATACTTTTCGAACCTAACTATAGTTTGAGCGTAAAGCAATTAAACCCGATGTAGCGATAACTATTATCTGTGTATGTTATTCTAATTGAAACCGTTTGGTATGAATGGGATATACGAACAGTTTTGTTCTTCCATGCAGATATCAGACGGACCGGTCTCTTCAGCAGATAATACGTCAGCATCGTCAAGCCGCACCACTAGAGCAAGATCATCTACGCTTACATTATCACTACCAATGATTAAACTAGAAATACCAGTTGAAAATGAATCCGGTATAATGAACATGCCGTTAGATAGAGAAAACATGGAGGAGCTTTTACCGCAACAAAGTGCGGATTTGATCCCTGACTTGATTTTATCAACTACAAATAACAACCATACTAGAGTTAGTGAACAAAGATCTGTGCAATCTCAGTCATCTCCTCAACGATCTCCATGCAGAAACTGTCGTTCAGTTCCAGCAACTCTTTCAGACTATCTACAATTATCAGATTCTGAGAATAAAGACATTGTACTTGAAATCGATGATGGAAAATTGCATTCAAGTGGCTCGTCGACTAAGTCAGATACTTCGGATAATTCGGACAGATATCTAACTGTAAATAAAAGAGAGTCTTTTAAGAATAGTAAAGATCAGTTCATCCATGATAACGGACATAGGCTGTTGAGGAGCAGAAGACATTTAAAGAGAGAGCCTGAAGTTTCTATTGAGAGCTCCGGACAGTCATGTTCTAATGATGATGCAAAAGGCTCTAGGCGTAGCAGTGATTCTGATTGTAAATTATCAAGAACGGAGCATAGTAATATTGAGCAGTCAAATAGTGACAGCAGCGTTGAACAACAGTTTCTACGAGCATTGAATAACGAGATCAGTCGTGTTGCGGGCCAACCGATTAGATCGTACAAATACAAGGCTAAGAGTAATGAAGAAGAGACGTGGTGCTAGAAAACGCGGGATAATGCGTTAGCAAACGCGGAATATGGTTTTATAACGTGAGAAATGCTGTTAGAAAATGCGGTACATTCTGGCAATGCGAGTTTCTTGTTGGTCCCAGGATTTATAATACAGCGGTTCTGAAATCCTGTTTCGGTGGTACAAATCTTTACATTTGCTTTGGAGAGGAGCATACCTTTCAGAGGGAAAGAGAAATTATGTGTTTAAGACTTTGAATAGCAGTACAATAGAGTAGTTTAGAAAAGTTGAACAGTAGTTTTGTGTAAACAAGGAAGATTTATAAACTAAAATCATATCGCTGTAAAAATTATTTCTAGCCTTTTTAAGTACGGAAAGTCCCCGCAAATAAGAAACTGACATTTAAGAAACTTCGGGGTAAATCTCAAAAAGACAATAGATAAAACAATAGCCTGTTTCTGACGCCAAAGAGAAAAGTAAAATCCATTACTTGCTCCAAATACTGTCGATAAAAATTTGGTTTCTTGTATGACTTCTGATTGACCACCCCCTGCCCGGAAGGGCCATTAACTTCTTTATTCCATCGTACAGGGTTCAGCCATGTTGATCACAAATGTAGCTCCCACCAATAAATCGGGAATTAGAGGTAATACGTATTACGTATCTTTGATAAGTTTATGTAAATTTTATTTATAATACTTACGGGAAGTACTATCATTTTGAGTACTGAGCAGCGTTAACTGTAAATTTCTAATGCCCTGAGGGTATAAATTTTCATTATTTAATAGTTAAAAATGTGAATAATATTTCAGTTTAGTGTTTTTATAAATTGAATTGAGGTTAACTAGATGGGATTGTACATAAATCTTACGCTTTAACGAATTCTGGCTGTTTTTTTTATTTCTGCCTGAAAGATGGCACTTGTTGTCCTGGAAACGCACGTGCAAGCGTGGAAATCTGAAACGATTCGTTCTCTGAGGGCCATAACACTAAAACTTCATTTCATCTTTAATCGATTTACTGAGCAGGACTGAAAAGGGACAAGCATTTTCCAGTGTATCGCTGAAGACAGAAAAACTCGTAGCTCTATGTAAGAAAGTGGCATGTCACGACCGACAATAAATAGTTTGGAAGATCATATGCAAGGCTATGTAGGTAAGTGTTTTTGTTCATCAAACTGACTGTTAAAAAACCTCGTGTTTTTCCTATTCAAATTATTGGTACTTTAGGCCATGTTTCAGCCTATCTGTATACTGCAGTATACGTTTGTATTGTTTAGTGCAGTTTTGTCCGTCAAGCTAAGGTATTTGTCGAATGGCTGGGGCCCGGGGCGCACAAATAGCGCTCCTCTTTGTATATCTGGAAACCCATTTGCGCTGGGAAGTTTTTTTTTCGTTCTGATATTAATGTTTGTTCACCATTTTGATTTAAGATGTGTGAAGGCAAAGCCAAGACTATGCTCTTTGCACCAGAACAGATTTATTGCATTATTATATTAAACGCTTATATATGGAGCATTCTTGCTTTTAAGCCTCGGCGATAGTCGAGCTGGGCTCAACAAATATTGCAGGCTTTCAAAATCCTTTAAGAATTTATATTGCGTCCTATTTTTTCTAGGTTCTGATGTTTCAAAGGATTAACGGATTCCTTAGCTGTAGCAAATATAAGAGAAACCTTGAAGCTCTGTCATTACCAAACGTGACTGGAGAGTATTTCCAGAATTTGATGGTATGTACAAATTTTAGTTTTCACGTGTAGCTAGGAGTCACACACCTTCCAATGAGGTCGAAAGCGTTGACAAAGGGTAGAACAGTGCATGCAGCTGACACCAGTTGGGCCAATTTTCTTTCTGTTGTATTGAGAGGTTATCAACAAAGATATTGCCCTTTGAAGGAAATATGTGTCCATCGTTCACGAAGTCCGTTGTATAGATGTGTCTATTAATGGTATGGAGTTTTCACTGTATAGAACGCATTGAACTCAATTCAATTCAATAGTGGATTGAAGTTGTAGAAAAATTGGTTATAAAACGGCTAACCAGTAGTGTTCCGTCAGGCGGGACGCGAGGCGTTCTAATACAAAGGCCCTGGCTAAAAGATCGAAAATTAGTTGGTCACACATTTGCAATTTGCTAATCAATAAAAATGCTTGACCGTTTGGCCACATAGTGAAACATTGCTCGTTCTACATTTTTTGCTTACAAGCATTGAGTGTTTTTGAAGTTTTTCAAAGACATTGCTGAGTTAATTCTGCTTGTCAAGCAATGTCTTATGATGTGGCCAAACGGTCAAACATTGCTTGTAAAACAAATCTCAAATGTTTGACAAGCAATGTTTGTTCGTTTGGTCAGGGCATAAACATTCACAATTGTCCTCTGCAGACCGGAGGCAGAATAGGAAGTCTGGCACGGCGTTTAGGATTGTTCCAGGTACCTTGAAAGACATTTCCACATGCACTTAATCGAGACCGCTCAAAATTTGAACGCCCGTGCAATTCGACCCGGCCGTAACTGTGACTCGTGTATTAAGTCTAGATTTTGAACAAGCCTCCTGCTGAAAAAATTGAATTTCTAGTTTAAGGAAAGAGTCAGGGCCGTAATGCGTTTTCATAGATAATAAATTCCATTTCGAAAATAATCACATATGGAAAAGAAATACATTAACTTTTCTTGATATTATCAGTCTGTTTAATCACCCACAGAACACGGTGACACATCTGCCGTCGAGAGCAACGGGTCCGATAATGGCAACTTAAAAACATGTTTTCGACCAGCTTAAAACATTGTATATGCACTAAGAGCCCAATACTAAGAAACTGACTTTATAAGAAATCCCAGACTGAAGTTTTCTGCATGCAAATATTTAGGACAAAAGTTTTCTGCATGCAAATATTAAGGACAAAATGTAGAAATCAATTCTGCAAGTAGACACCTTAAAGCTTTCATCTCTCCAAGTCTGAATAATTTCTTTATAGCGAACATTATAAACTAGCATTTCATACAATGCTTAGCACATCATCGTACAATATAACATAGGATATACCGATGCTATGTTCTGAGTTCGAGAAAATTTGTCTTGCTTTACTATACCAGCAATGTTTTCGGGGAATTTCGGAGAAAAGGGGGAGGAAGCATTGGAGTTATTGAAGGAGAAAATCGCTAAGACCGTATTCCTTTTAAACGGACCCTGTTCCAAATGTAAGGTTGTAGCCTATTTTAATCTGAAAAGCGATATGATACGATTTTCGTTACAAAGCAAAGCCACTGAGCTAGAGTACAATTGGATTAGCCATATAGTTCTCGTGTTCTCGTTACATAGCAATTTAACCTGCTAGTAGCTGAATAGGGTTCAGCTGCCGCTTTCAACGAAGACTGCGTTTTCATGCCTCGCACTACATATCTTAACAAATCTTTCAATTACCTTAAA
>JAADKT020000020.1:0-17384 GCA_011763395.2 Chrysaora chesapeakei
AATCAAGCAATACATTTTATCCAGATTACATAATATTAATAAGTGATATTCAATACGAGGCTTCAGAGTTCTCAACAAAATGCTTTTCATTTAGAAAGGACAGTTAATAGTGAAACAATGTGGTTACACTACATGTTTTTTCTATAAGAAACCTACCTCAAAATTTAATTCTAAAAAATGATTCTTCTTTAGTAACCGAAGTTTTTTTGTAAAGTTCGTTAAATTTTCCTTATGTGCAAAGAAAATGAAATCATGCAATGCAAAGTAACATTTTGACAAAAGCAAGAAGAGCAAATTAATCCCAAATAAGACAAGAGGGATAATAAATTTGCAGTGTCTGAAAATAAGTAGTTTCAAATACGTTGTTTGACAATGTTGCGTGATTTTAAAACAGACGTTAACTTACAACTTAGAATTTCTGAGGTTTCTTAATTATGTTGCTGTGCTAAAGATTCTTAATTCTGAGGCAAAACCTGTATCAGGCAAGTCAAAATGTGAAGTAATTTTTACCCTTACCGTTCTTTTTGTAAAATAGAATCTCGGTTTTCAATTCAGTTTTTTCATTTAAAGATGTAATAATCTTGTATTGGGCATCTCTATCTGTGTCTATTCCCACAAGGAATTTGCATGCGCAGCCCTTGCTCATAACCTCGGTGCGAGAATAGCCAGTGAGATCACAAAATCCATCGCTGCAATACACTATCGGATAGTCTTTGCTGCTTTGTGCGTTACCAAGAACAAAGTTGCTAACTGTAAAGAGAAAAATTCGTTAAAAATAGTTTTGAAATTTCAATTAGCTAATACCCCAGGAGTTTAAAAAATCTAAGACATTCTTTAGGCGGGGGCTGTTAGAGAGGGGGGCTTAGTAAAGACTTGAATACATCTCCGTTTGTATGTCTTGAACAAAACAGATATCAAACGGAAATAACTACGAAAGTTTCTAAGGCCCTGGCCAAACAAGCAAATGATATTGGTGAAAACTTTTGAATTTGTTCGTCAAACGAAATGATTGATCGTTTTGCCACGTAGTGAAAAATTGCTTGTCCAACATTTTTACGAGTGACGTGGAACATTGCCCAACATTGTTCAATCAAATCAAGAATGTTCGATCAACATAATTGGATCCTTTAGCCAAACAATGTTGGGCGTAAAAAGTCTCCAATGGCCGAACATTGTAATATAGTATGTTTAACAAGAAAATTGGATATGTTTGAACAACAATGTTTAATCGTTTGGCCCGGGCATAACGCATTAAGTTCGCAGTTAATATAGAGGGTTGCGCTTTTTCAAATCTTAGCTTCAATGGGGAAGGTTTAATTGGTTAAGCAGCGTCATTGTATGCTGACATGAGAGGGAACCTTGATGGAGCTTTTACAGTCTATCTATGTTTTTATTTAACAAAAGAATTTCAATGCAAAATTTGTTACTTTTAAAACGTAGTTGCAACTTTCTACATTCTTCACCACTATGCACAACACATGACAATAGATATCTTATTGATGAGGTTATGAAAAAAGGGTAATGACAAATAAGATTGTGGCTGTTTTCTTACAAAAAATAAGTAAGTAAAATTGCTGATTTTCGTATTTCATCCATCAGCATTTAATATAAAAGATTCGTAAAGCTTCGATCGCCGATCCTTTTCCAATCAGAGAATCTGTATATTGAGCGGAATAATAATATGTAATATGCTGATTGGCTGTTCTTTCTCAATGAAGATTCGGATGAAAATGTATGCTCCCGTTTGAAATATTTTTAGGTAATAACGTTTCCAGTCAACTTTATTTTCCGACGGTCACTTCCTCATTATCAATACAGTGAAAGCAAAAAAAAAATTTTTTGTATTTTTGTCTAATCAACAAGAAAAACATTCCAAAAGAATGTAATTGTTCAAGTTGGGTGTTTTGCAATAGTCGTTTGGAAGCCTTAATTGAAAGTTTTAAATTGAAAGCCAAACCTCATGCTTCTTGTTGTTTCTTAAAACCCTGGCACGAAATAAATGGTTCTACCGAAAAAAAATGTGGTCGAGTCTTGACTGTATGTAGCAAAATAAGGAAAAGAAAGCAAAGCAACTACTTTTTTTGCAAAAAGCAAACATAACGAAATAAAAAATTTTACAACAACTAATTTTTTTTCAAATATATCTTAATAAAATAAGTTCGTCATCTTCGCTATTTTCATTTTTGCTTTGCCAGGTCTCAGAATTTGTTCTGGAATACATTTTAGGCGAATTTGATTTACCCATGTTTAGTAACAATGAAATCCCTGAAGCATTTCTCTTGTAATTGATTGGTGCGGATATGAATATTGCATCAGGCCCCTCGGATCGAAGATGATTTCTTATTTTTATGTTTGAAGGATGAAAACGAGTTTGAGAAAAGCGACAACTGATTTTATTTTGTAAAACATGTTTCGGATTCATCATTCATCTTCAGTTATCAACATGATGTGGGGGTTTTCGGAAAACCGGATGATAGATAGATAGGAATTAGGAATGTTGTTACAAAAGATCGGAATTTCCATTTTCTATGCACACAATCTAAACAATCAACGAGTTAAGTCATTTATTTCAATTGCAATTCAAATGCACACAATAAAAACAATCGAAGAGGTTGTTCTGAATCTACGAAAATTGGCATAAGTTTCAACAGCAAACTCATTAGGAAGCCATTATCTCCAGAATGCGCTAAAATCTGGAACACATAATAAAGCTGGGAAATCGTGGAATGAGTGGGAATACACAGAACTGAAGGGAACCAACGGAACATGCTGGAACAAAGTGGGAATAACTTGGAATCAGAGGAAACAAATGGGAACGAAGTAGGGACCAGTGGGAATAAGTGGGAATCAAAAGTGACAATGTGGAATACATAGGGATGCACAGAAAAGATAAAGGAACATCTGAGAAAAATGGAAAGTACCACAAACAGGCGACAACAAACATAAAGCCTGAAACAGCTAGGATCACAGGGAGCAAGTGGGAACAAAGTGGGGATTCTTTTACACTATTCATTGCAAGCTGCAAGCTTATAAGCTGATCTCAGGCTGGTTTGGGCTGATATCATGGCTAATGGGTACCTTTAATTTTTTACACTTTGGACAGTGGATGAAATTTTTCTACTGCAGCATTGCTGATAGGTGTTTATTTAACAGGTCCAGCATTTTTTTCAAATTCACAAAAGGGTACAGAATTGTACTTTTTGGATCTTACTGTAAAAGACAGCATCTTCAGTCCGGTTAAGATGCATAAGCACTCTCTTCGATAGAACTTTCATTGGCAAGTTTTAAGGTCAAAGCATATCTGAAAAAGGCATCCAAAGTTGACAGCATGTCTTGCCAGTTTAAAGGATGTTGTAATTACATCAAACCAGTCAAAAGATCTTCCGGAATGGCAGACAGGGGCGTTCTTTTCAGTTTTCAATTGGGAACAATTGTATTGAGCAGCTCCCCTCCGTTTTTATGTTTGAAGGATGAAAACATGATGTGGGGGTTTTCGCAAACCGGATGGAAGATAGGAATCAGGAATGTTGTAAGAAAAGTCATTTCTATTCAGTAGGCATTTCAACTCTCTGTGGATACAATGAAAACATTCGTCAGGAACATTATGCTGCTCATTGCTCCAGCATCCGTACCGACCCTTATAAACATTTAAACCCGAAATGCTTCTGCCCTGTTTCACGTAGAAACGCTATTCTTGTTTTGAACGAATCCTTTTCTGCCTAGGTAGTTTTCGCCGTATTTTCAAAATGTTTTCGGTGTTCTAAGCTAATCAAATGTTCGATTTTCTCTCAGATTTGAAGTGTTTTGTTGGCACTCAACGCATCATGATTCTTTTGCTTCGCCTTAATTTGTTTACGACTCAATCACAAGGCATTTGTCCAAAAGCAATTGACAAGTATCTCCAAAAGCTGGAACAAGAATAAAGTCAGAAACGAAAGAGAATGAGTAGGAAACATCGAGAATCAGTGGAACATGCGGGAACGAATGGTAATGAGTAGGGACCGGGGGGAAAAGTAGAAACAAAAATCGGAAATCAATGGAAAATCATCGCAGGTGAAAACAGGGGGGCTCAGGTGACTGTCAGGAGGAAGTGAAGGTGGCTTTAGAAAGAAACACAGCAAAAGAGGGGGTGAAGCTGGATTCAGTGGGAATCAGAGTGGACAAGCGAGAACTGGGTTGAAATTAGTGGCAGTTCTATTCTGTTGATGTTGATCTCATAGGCATATAGCCATTATCTCATTCTTCAAACATGGCTAATGGGTACCTTTAATTTCTTGTTTAGGATGGTTGAATATATTTTCGTCTTCTAATGACTTGACCGACCGGATGCTCTTGTTGCAACTTGAACATGACACAGCCTATAGAAGGCATTTTCAGTTTCATTTCGTTTTCTTTAAAGTTCTGACGTAGACTGAACTGTGGTTAATCAGCCTCCTTTTTCCATGCTACCTGCCATTCTGCATAATCCATGGTGTCATAGATGTCACGGTAAATTCTCAGCCAGGATAAAATTCCCTTGTATATGTCTCAGTGGTATCATTATGTAGTAACCAATCATTTGCACCGAACAGTCCTTGCTATACTAAACAATAAAAGGTGTGGTTTCCCCTAGCCAATGGCAAACGAATTGGTTTCACCCCTGAAATGTTCTCAAAAACGAAACACGCTCAACACAAACCCTCTTTTTCTCTTATGCATCGTGCTGAGCAGTCCTCAGTCCAACGCAAACCCTGCCCTCCCGCCCCTTTTACATTAATCTCACTTCAACGCCAAGTGAAGTCTGTGGACACAGAAGCCAAAAGCACGAACTGTTTAATACCTTTTGTTATTCGTCAAATCTCTCTCCCTCCATTGTTGACAAGGTATAAGTTGTATAGATAACGAAGTGTGAACTTTGGCAAGAAGTGCATTATGAGAACTCTTTCTCGAAAATATTCGGAAATATCAAAGCTACAGCTCAAACTATCTGGCAGTTGAACCCCACTCGTATATTTTACACGAGATTTGGACATTGATGGTGCCTTGGGAACACGGCCCCCACTCGCCATCAGTGCACCCCTTTCTGGATTGCTGACTGCACCCGTAGTCGACAGAGACTCGGACCCTCTGTATCGCGACGCCACCGTCATGCACACAACAAATACCACAAAAGACAAAAGTTGGCATTGCCCGCCCAAGCAGCGTTCTGTAACAAGGACAGGTCTTACCCAACTGCGATCCTGCTACAAGAAGTGCAATATAACTGCACTCTCCCCAGAAAAGACTCAGAAATGTTACAAATTACAGTGTAAACTGCCTGGAAGTCTAAACAATATTGGATGCTTCACACCAGAGTTGGACATGGATGCATGCCTTGGGAACACGGCCCCCACTCATCATCCGTGCACCCCTCTCTGGATTGCTGACTGCACCCGTAGTCGACAGAGATTCCGACCACTGAACATCCACCGCTGTACTCATGGTATCCCTACACCGTACTGATGTTATCCCTCCGCTGTACTGATGTTATCCCTCCGCTGTACTGCACAACCACCGCTGTACTGCACATACGTTATCCGGGGTGCAGGTGTATAATAGAAAGGAGGGGGGGATCACGATTAATTGATAAAATGGCCTTTTTTGATGTCACTGCCCGCACCCTTAATTTGTTACATGTGTGTTTATTAACGTTATTGACTGTATTTTAAACTTCCTTTAACTCGCCTTTAAATCCACATGAAAACTTAATCAGCCCCCTTTTCCTGCGCGGAGAAGTACGACAGAGAAACAACTAATAAAACTTCATTTAGACGACCAAATAAGCAATAAACATTCTGCATATATAGATGAAAACTGTCTACATTACTATACATTACATACGGTACTACATTTCATTATTAAATACTGCATGTTGGCATTGGAAGTGTGACGTGACAAGAGGCAGGCTTGTGGTTACAGTGGTTGGGCAAGACCCGTCCTGGCGAGAACCCAGTTTGGGCGGGCAATGCCAAACCTTTAGGATATTTGTAGCGTACTGACAGTGGCGTAGCGATATAGAGGACAGCGGTGGGATACCATAAGTACAGCGGTGGATGTTCAGTACAGCGGTGGGATAACATGAGTTGCGTGGAGGGATACCATCAGTACAGTTGAGGGATACAATCAGTACAGCGGTGGTTGTTCAGTACAGTGGAGGGATGACTTGAGTACAGCGGTGGATATTCAGTACAGCGAAGGGATAGCATGAGTTGTGCGGAAGGATACCATCAGTACAGTGGAAGGATACCATCAGTACGGCAGTGGATGTTCAGTACAGCGGTGGGATCACATGAGTACAGCGGAGGGATATCATGAGTACAGCGGTGGATGTTCAGTACAGTGGAGGGATATCACGAGTACAGCGGTGGATGTTCAGTACGGCGGTGGGATACCATGAGTACAGCGGAGGGCGTGCAACCTGTTCGAGAAATAACAACGGTGTTGCACGAATATGGCAGTATCTGTGCGCATTCTGATTTCGTGAGATGAATTCCATAGGTTTAGAAAATCAGTACATTACGGGACAGGATAAATTCACACAATTAAACTCAAGCCTGCTGTGGGCTGCGATTTCTGGAATAGACTGGCTGGCTACTAAGTGCTTTACTGCGGAGGGTTAGTTTCACAAAAAAATTGTACAGTTTTTTTTGACAAATTGCTGAATTCATGACTCAATCAACATTAATCGTTGTTTTAAATACTTGCAAATACAAATAACGTAAGAAATCATAACGAAAAATTGGCTTGCAAACTGTCCTGTGATTTTCCGCTTGCAAATAATAACTAGCTACTGGAAATATCGCATGCAAAATTCAGCTCACGAAATCAGAATGCGCACAGATACTGCCATATTCGTGCAACACCGTTGTTATTTCTCGAACAGGTTGCACGCCCTCCGCTGTACTCATGGTATCCCACCGCCGTACTGAACATCCACCGCTGTACTCGTGATATCCCTCCACTGTACTGAACATCCACCGCTGTACTCATGATATCCCTCCGCTGTACTCATGTGATCCCACCGCTGTACTGAACATCCACTGCCGTACTGATGGTATCCCTCCACTGTACTGATGGTATCCCTCCGCACAACTCATGGTATCCCTCCGCTGTACTGAATATCCACCGCTGTACTCAAGTCATCCCTCCACTTTACTGAAAAACCACCGCTGTGCTGATGGTATCCCTCCACTGTACTGATGGCATCCCTCCACTCAACTCATGGTATCCCTCCGATGTCCTGAACACCCACCGCTGTACTTATGGTATCTCTCCACTGTACTGATGGTATCCCTTCCTGCAACTCATGTTATCCCACCGCTGTACTGAACATCCACCGCTGTACTTATGTTATCCCACCGCTGTACTGAACATCCACCGCTGTACTTATGGTATCCCACCGCGGTACTGAACATCCACCGCTGTACTCATGGTTCCCTCCGCTGTACTGATGTTATCCCTCCGCTGTACTGATGTTATCCCTCCGCAGTACTGCACAACCACCGCTGTACTGCACAACCACCGCTGTACTGCACATACGTTATCCGGGGTGAAGACGCAATCTGATTGGTTCTTCATCGGTCTGTGAAAGCAGTATTTTTCAAGCCGTATTGTCCGGCGTCACCTTGGTTATTTTGGAAAATTCGGTTACAACTCAATGATAAAGGCAACTAGATTGGAAATTGAAATACTGACAAATGATGTTTCTTAAGCTAAACATTTTCCATTGAAATTTGAAAAAATTCTATATGATTTACGAAAACCAAATGATAAAGCCTTATTGAACGACTGCTCGATCAGTGCTGGAAAAATTCCAACCTTAGCTTGCTTGTCATGCTGGTTCAAATTTTTTAAAGCATTGACCTCGCAGTTCTTCTGTACCCGTATAATGTTGCTCTTCCTGATCCGATTTCTGAGGCTCTTAATCTTTGTGCCAAGTTTTATCTAGGTATCTGTTACAGGATTAGAGATTTGAGAGACCCCAAAAACCTGGTAAGTTCTCATTTGTTAAGACTATGTCAGAAAGCGGGACATGGGACATCGGATGGAACTTCGAACCCAAAATAGTAACCTGGATTAAAAGGAACCCTTTTCTTCGACACATTTAGATCATGGACTATGTTTAGATTAAACGAATTACATATGTGCCAAATGTGTAACAAATTGCCGGTAAGACCAGAATGCAGGAAATGGTTATAGCCCCTAGATTGTCTTCATTGGTGATTTGAGGTTCCTCTACGTAAATTGAATGGGAAATACCTAGCATATGGTATAAAATTCTCGGTTCAAGACCAATTAAATCAGTCAAGAATTTGGGGGAACTCTTTGTCTCCACTTCAGTGTCGCTTTAAGAGATGAAATTTGCGCCTGTTACATAAGTCTTTTTGCTTCGTTCAAGGGCTTGGAGATTATGTTCTGTCTTGCTCATTAGCAATATCATCTCATGCGTAGAATATTAGACAGATGGTGAGCTCGCACTATATCACTTCTGCATTCGATTCCAGAAGCTTATCCTGTAGTTATGTAGCCTATATAACATATAATTCTATTATTATAATATACAATATCCCACTATACACAACTCAATATATAACATCTCAATATTCTTTTGTAAGATTCCTGATTTAAGAACGAAGATTAATTATTCTACAAACAGGCTTATTTGGTTAGATATTGATTGTTATTTTGTACGGTTCTTATTATTGTGTTTCGATATTCCATTCCATAAAGGGAAAGAAACGCACTTACTCATTAGATGAAGGTGAAATGATGCATTAGGCGCCAAAGGATTCGAGACCTTGATCTATGCTGTGACGCTAACATGGCTGGAATTCGAACCCCCGAACTCTTGATCTACTGAGACCACAAGTCAGATGGGCTAGACCACATGTACACCCTCACGCCACGTTCATACAATAAGCAGGAGATTGATAATACTGTCTAATATGCTCGTATGTCGTATGTACAGTTAATATATAAAATGGCAGTGATGCATTTCGTTTCAGTTTTTGCTGTTTTGCACAATATCTTCACTGCGCATACATTTCAAACTCATGCCTCCATTAAAGAATGCTTCGCAGTCTGGGCATGCCAAAATTCTAAGATAAGCACTATATGGTATATCAAAAATGCAACACAATCAGCACAATCTGTAGTTGCCATAGTTGTTATCTCCACTACAACGCTCCTTAATTATCGGGCTTTGGACCGCATCCCTTTTGGGGATTCATCCAGTATACATGGTGGAGTTACAAAGGATAAGGATCCTAGATTTCACATTAAATTATTTCTCATACGCAGAGGTTTGATTTCCCGCCATTAGACATGTTATAATTAATCAAAGATGAAAATAAAATCTCCTTAGCTGGTGTTTACCAACTATTACCTATTGCACGAAATTAGGATAAAAACAATTTTCTTCTAAAATAAACATTGGGTGCTGGGTAAAATAATATTTTGAAAAGAGGTCTCGACATGTTGGCCACATGCTGAATTGAACTGGAGAGATATTAAAATTACCCGTAACTTTTCTTTTCTATTCTTTAGTAAATCTAAAAAGGTTTCAAATCATTGGAAACGTCTGGAAGCATAATAAACCTTTCAGAAACGTCTATTCATCTCATTTGGAGGGTAAAGCTTGCTCTGAAACTGATATCCCGTTTAAACTTTTAACTTTTGTCCGTGCGATATTATTATACGGTTTGCCTCCACAGTCTTTTGATAACAACGGTACCAAATGGGCTTCATCCGTAACGGGACAGAGTAAACAGTTGAAAACGGTACAGTTGGATGCCGCTTGCCTGAGCGAAAAAGATAACAATTAACTTTTGTTATATTCTCGTTAAACTTTACTTATACTTTTCGAAATATATTTTATACTTTAAACAACATTTAGTAAAATAGTATTAATTTTTGTTCTGTTCTCGTAGACATTAAAGAATGTATATTTTAAAATATATATTATAATTAAACCAACAAGTTGTTTTTGCGCATCTACTTCACTTCATTCCTGCATTATGGGTCTGAAACCCAGTGTTGTTGGGCTAGTACCGGTAAGCTGGGCATGATCATAGTCAATAGAATAACAGGTGTTTAATAGCTAATAATTTATCTAATAGATTTTTTCAGATATCGCAAAACAATTGTTTAGTGTTGCATGATCTTAAATTGAAACAATGGAAGCAAATGGAAATAGCTATTTATAATCAAATCTCTGAAACACTCTGAAATTATCCCAATCGCACATTACTCAACTTTATGATGCAAACCCTTGCTAAGGTCTTGCTTTAGTTATTAATCGAATTCGAAATTTTATCGCAAATTGTAATTATATTTTTGCTTGTTTCTATCTGTTTTTTTTTATAAGACTCCAATTTGTTCGGCTCAAGACATTGATGGCCCTCCATTCGTAAAAACTATGGATCGGACAACAATGTTAGCTACTTTCAACAAAAGCTCAATTTCTTTTGCCTTAATCCAGAATGAAACTTGATGTAACTCCAATGATTTTTTATTGCTGCCAGCTTGACAAAAGGTCCGTTATATAGGGACATTTTGGTCTCGGCATTGGCCGTAGTATCTCAATATATTTTCTAGACCAGTTCGAAAAACTCAGATAACGGTCTCACTCTGGAGGTTCGCGATGTAAAGGAATTCGATTGGTTCAAAAAACAATAGCTATTGTTGAGGCAACGAATGTCCCGAATGTAAAAAAGCAACACAACAAAATCAAGTGAAGCAGTGTGACTTATGTAGTGAGCCTACTGGAACATAGGCGTGCCAATCAATTAAATCGATCTTCTGTCACTAAATCTACTGTATCCTTTTAAATCTAGATTAGAGTTTACAAAAATTCCACATCGTTGGTTAAAGATAGACAGCAGGGAACACATTTAACAAGATAGAATAGCTATATTTCATATTTTCATCACTTCAGTTAGCTGCCTTAAACTTTTAAGTACAACATTAAGTACAAGCTAGTTTTAATGAAGTTACAAATAATTATTTGCTATCCTATCATTTAATTCGCTTATTTCTTCCCAGCGAAATTTTCAATATAGAAGCTGCAGGCTAAACCGTATTCCTCAACTGTAGCATAATCAAACAAAGTTGCAAGGTGCTCAAGATTATGCACAAAAAACAAGAGATAAAAGATTCACGACATAATAAACTAACCATCTCATATATGCTAATCTCTAATCCAAACTAATAAACACTCAAACAAAATAAGACTTGTCAGTCAGACTTTTGAGTAAAATAGAAAAACAAAAGAAAATCTTCACTCAGATGAAATTCTACTAAGAGTATATAATGAGCTAACATGATCCTCGAGGCCGATCCGAAACAGATTTTCCTACATTTTCCGATCCCGTGATTCCTGTGATTCCACTCCACATTACGAACAAAATGCAATACAAATACATATATTACGCAAGGGGATGATTAATTAACGATTTTAGGGGATTTTGGTCTTATGTAGCTGTTAAGACAACAGACATCCAGACAACGTTGCTGAATGCATCTATTATATAGACACAGACCATATGCTGGGTAGCATTTGACGTTTTTCATAAGCTCATGGTAACTGTGGTTAGGCTTTATTTAAAAAAAAAAAACAGACTGATTATTCGAAAAGCAGTTCATATCGCACGTTTTATATAACTGAACAAAAGTTACTTGCTAGTGTTGTCACTCTCAGCATTGATTGCTTTACTGTACACGACCTGCTTCTGGTTATATATGCAAACCAGCAAATCCCTTTCAAATTTACAAATAATAACATGGAAAATACCAAAATGCCGCGATGAAAACTTAAAAATGACTTTTGGCTAACCAATAAGTTTAACTCAGTATAAAATAAAAAAGCAAAATCTATTGTTGTCTTAATTTTGCACTTGCAGAAAAGCAAATTTTACAAATTACAAATATTTCGATGTATCTTCAAGGTCATCTTATCGCGATCTGCTCAAGGAATAAACTTTGTTCCTTGGCAAAGTCAAATATCAAATATTGAACAGCTTATCGAGCCTAAGTGCAATTATTTGGAGCTTTCTTTTTAACAAATCATGAGTCCAAAAGAACAACCTGTTCAATTAAAAGGGCTTTGAGCAAAACATTTATTAAAGAAAATCGACGAACTTTTAAACGCAGTTACTTCTGAAAAATTACAAACTATGGCGGAAGATCCCTCAAAAACTTTTTTTGGACTCGGAAAAATAAGCTGCTGTGTGGGTATGACAACAAATATTTCATCGAACAAACAATCAACGTAATCAAATACTAAAAGATAAGAAAGATCGAAATTCAAGTCAATTACCGAATAAATATTTGCTTCGTTTAACCATCATTTATCAAACATCAACAAAATGTCACATGATAAAAATGGCTTTGCAAAATTTTGATAGTTTTCGTTTTTTTATCAATCAATAGCTAAAAAAGGCATGTTAATTTTACTTACTTGTGCCATCAAACTTTTCTGCCAGAGTTTGAAGGAAAGTATTTTGCGGAGCATAGCGTCCTCTTGCACCAAGGGGCATCTTATCTCAGTAAATGTTTGTAAGTTATCATTAGTTTGATAAATGAACGTCGATATACAAATATATTTTTAACTGCGATAGATGTTTCACAACCCACTGTGCAAGCATAATATCTTCAATCCGGTTTCTTTGGCTTTCACTGATCTCCTGAAATTTCACGCGCAACATGGCGAGTAAAGTCATGCCGTGCGCCTTCAGACAACCTTAATCTTATTTTTATGATTCTTATAATGAACAGCAGTACGGGGCAGTTGAGTTTTCCACAGCCGTTGAGAAAAAATATTTTTTATTATTTAAAAATGAATCACAGGTACAATTAAGACACTCATGCGGAAAGGTCTATCACAAGGGATAAACAATAACGTATGCGGAAGGATCACAGGCTTCTAAGAACAATGGAAACAGAACAAAGATGTATTAATTCAGCTTTGTCAGCAGAAGAATGACACCAAATGACTAGTTTCTATTCAGAGTTTAGAAGAAAACCGCAATTAACAAATACGCCACAGACGATCAAGGATTGTTGTGCACAAGAAAAGAAAACCACCTTCAACTTGCTGTTACCTGTGTGACCTTCTAAATTTCTCTTGTTTTTTTCTAAATATGATTTCGGTGACATCTTCAGTAGGGTTGAATATGACCCATGAAAATTCTTCCTGGGTCCTAAAACATCCCCGAATTCACATTTTTAAAGTAAAGAATTGAAACATTTCTAATGAATACATAGAAGAATCTTTTTTACTTATAAATTGATAATTGTTCCATGTTTGAACAGTTTGGTTTCTCTCTGGAGAAAAAAGTAAGTACAGTGGAGAGCAGTGGCACCTACTTGCTGCGGCGAAAAAACCGGTTCGCCAAAAGATGTGAAGATGTGAACCATGTGTGAACCAAAGACAAATTTTAGAGGTTTCGTCGCTTCCTGTTTGTCAGTGCCCCCGTCCTGAATTCACTTGACCAATCAAAAGTTACAAGGTTGCTTCTTTTGTCCTATTTATCCTACTAGATCTACTTCTTTACTTTATTGATTCAATCAGATTCACTCCCTTAGCTTGTCGCGCAAAGCAGGCTGGGAAGCGATATATACTAGACGGGGGTTCACCGGAAACACTTCTTTCCTCAGACAGACTAAAATGGCACACTCCGTGATAAAAAACCAACAAAAATCCAAAGATCCCTGCCAATCAATGAATAGCCCAATAGAGCCTAATTGCTAATAAGAGGTAAATAATTCTAAAATCCGCTTGGAAATTTGGAAAACTACAAAAGTTGATTGAAAATTGACTTGCCGGGATCGTTCATAGCAGAGGACAGCTGCATGAGTTTCACGTACGCGCGGAGAACACAGGGAGTCAAACGTCATTTGAGAGAAAACTTTCTTTCTTGTCATTCAAGCAGACTTTATGCTGACTTTACACTGACTGACTACTGATTCACAAAGTTTCTAGTTATATATTATTTACAAGTCACATGACTTAACTGCGCGATTAATAGAGGTTTCCGGAAAAAATGGCCGCCGTTTCTGTCAATCCCTTGTTTTTCATAAGGTTTTTCGAAGGGAATTCTGGGAATATTTTCCTTGGCTACGAATTCAACGTCTGCAGCTATGTAAAATACGTAACTGAGGAAATTATTCCCAGAATTCCTTTCGAAAATCCTTAATAAAAACAATAGGCAAAAACGGCGGCCATCTTTTGCGGAAGCGTCTATTCTAGGGGTGTAGCACAGCTGCAATCTCGTACACCCTGCTCCGAAAAGGCTAGTATAGGCTAGTATCCCACAATAGATTGGATTTGAACCAAATGTGGATTTGAACCAAATGTTGATTTTGATTTGAACTCAAAAAGGCTCAACATAGCCAAAACACAAAAGGTAAAATGAGATGAGAGCCTTGAGTAGTACGACTTGGAGAGTTAGCTACTCAGCGATTTCATTGAGCTCAGTAGCTCAGTGGAAAACGTTCTTTGCTTTCTGGTTATGCAGTTAAAGTTCGAATGCCATCTATCCATTGTGGTATACGACTTGTGAAAAAATCAATCCTAGTGTTCACCATTCATGACAAATATTTAGAATACAGATATATATTTTAATGCACAGAGAGATGTAATAATAGATTGAGCTTTTCCAAGTTGTGAAGTTTTGGTAAAATTTCCGATGCATGTATGGCTTATTTGACAAGAATACAGGGAAAGTTGACTCGAGCTGCTTGCACAGAACATGAGCGCCTCCCATTTGTAGCCTTGTATCCTTGCTTTTGATCAAACTGTTCTTGGTTGAATCTCCATCTTTGCATTTGTCTGATCATTTGATCGGGCATAAAAAATCATGCAATTTATTGTCCATTGGCATACAATCACTGCCTCTAAGCTTACTTGACGCATTCCATTCCTTGTTCAGCCTCTGTTCTTGACCTTTTTCTTTGATAATGTATCCGTGCATCATTTGAAGTGTGCTTTTAATCTTGCGATATCATATCCCTTTCTCCATTTCTTAAAATATGCAGCACTATTAGAGGGGTTAAAAATGTAGAAAAATTGAGTATAGGTTGGCCTTCATGCGGTCGAAAATACACCCAAATGTATACCCACAGATCGTGAAGAAAAACCCGAATAGAAACAAAATATCGTTAAATACAAACCAGAAAAGATACCTGGACTAAAACAGCGGTCATATAGCTACTTCGGTGGGACCTTTTATAAGGATTACCGGCGGGTCGCTCAAGACCGCCGACAGTCGTACTGTATTTGACATAGAAAATCGACCCCAGATAATACCGCGATTGAAATGTGACCCGATAGAATTCCCAAGACAAAAATGTTATTCGATATTTTTTAAATTACACCCGAATGCATACCTATCAAAATCGGCCAAAAGATCCCGAACAGATACTAAAAGAAGACCCTAAACGAATGAGCCGCTCATATGTACCCACTCGCACTTTGGAAGAACCCCCCCCCCGGGCTCTATGACCTGTCTATATCTTGTGGGATGAATATATTTGCCAACAGCTTCATATACCATCATGCCAACACTGGTATGAATGTTTGTAAATGTGACCCATTATGCTCAATTTTCTTTACATTGCAAAGCGTCAATATCCAACTGTTCACTCCATTAAGTAAATTTCTTCACAAAAAATTTTTCTCCAGTACCGAAATTGTCAAGACCATCAATGGACACACCCTTAAATTTTGTATACTCCATTAACTCGATCATTGCGCTGATGTAACAAACACTGCCAAAGTATCCAATTAACTTCTCTGTCTCTAAATGGTTTAGAGAGTTGCTGGTATGTTCTATTAAAAATATCTTATTCGCGAGTGATATCGTTCCCTACAAAGATCAAATCCAGCGTATTGAACAACGTTTCAGTGTTGTTCATTGTATTACATGCATTGTCCTCTCGGTCCTGTGTAGACGTTTAGTTTCTATCCAAAATGCCATCTGGATACTCCCCAAGGTGAAAATATCATCAATGTAAGTTCTTGACTTATTTCTTTCCTCCCGTCGACTTCTGAACCCTTTGGGCTTGCATCCTTGAACAGGCTTGAAGATCCCTTCATGATTTCCTGAATTGTGTAGCTTCATCTTTATTCTTCCCGCTCCAGTAAAGTTCTTCCTGCTTTCTATTTGGGACCTACTCTCTCCAACAGAAGATCAGAGAAACCAAGTTTTTATACAATCTCGGAGTACCAATAGAATATTGAACACAACTGTCATTTTATGCTAAATTCCATTTATGCTGTTGTTGAATAGCATTCTAGTTCGTACATAAGCTATCGTTTTGACAGGGGAATAGCGGTACAGAGGAATGAAAGATCAAGAGAACTAAGGAACTCTGGGAAAACAATAGCATGCAGTATTTGTTCCTTTATTCAAAATACAGGAAAGCTTACATGATCAGTGAAACGTTCCTTGGTTCACTGAACAGAGGAACAGATAATGCATTCCACTGTGTGACATTCCTCTATTCCTTTTTATGAATAAAGGAACAAATAGGCAAAAGTGTTATAGATGAAGCTGCATTGAGCCCGTGGAATTATGTTGATATTCCGTGTATATATTATCACAACAAGCATGAATAAAAGAAATCGCAGCACCCAGCTCGATATTATGAGCAAGAGCATCGTTATAAAATGGATTGTGTAGGCTCATGTCATTTTTTGTTGAATGTTGATGATGATGGTGATGATGATGATAATGAATGTAGTGGTGATTATTATGATTACGATTATGATGGTGATGATAATACTGTAATGGTAGTGATGATGATGGCGATTATGATGACGAAAAGCCATTTTTGTTCCAAGGAAACAAATCGACAAGTCTGTTTCTGCAAATTGTTGTTTTTTTGCCTTTCAGTGATACTTGTTTATTTATTTATAGCGTTTTACCTCGACACCCGTAATACGGGCTATCATCAGTTAAAAATTAACTGAAAGACAAGACTCCACTGTATGATTTTGGCTTCTCGATCTTGGTTTCTCCAGCCCAGTTCATTCAACCAGTTAGCAACGTATCTCAGAGAAGCCAGTGTGAAAATTTACGTAATATGAACTTTCGCTAGAGTCCTGTGATCGGAGGAGCATGCTCTGTCGGCCAGTTCATAATTGGAGCAGTGCGACTGGATAAGCGTTCTCAGTCGACGAGTTGTCAATTGGAGCTTCGTCATATGGACGAGCTTGTTCGGTGGACTAATTTATCATTGGAGCATTGTGATCGGACGAGCATACTTAGTCCATGAGTTGATAATTGAAGCTTCGTGATTGGACGAGCATGTTCAGGGGACCAATTGATTATTGGAGCATAATGATCGGACGAGCATACTTAGTC
>JAADKT020000021.1:0-11737 GCA_011763395.2 Chrysaora chesapeakei
ACGTACAATTTATGTGATTTTCGACTGCAAATCAATGGAACCGGCTTTCTAATTCTTGATTATTTGCAGTGATAAAACTATTCAACAATAAAAAGTTCTTCAGTTATTTTTTTCTCTAGTAGTATAAGTTCTTTAAATTTTCAGGCCTTCTACATGTAGGTTTCTTATAAGGTGGTTCCTTATAAAAAGCGTGTATAACCTTTCCTTTTCGCCAAAAATCGATGGCAACTTGAGTTTTGCTGTGCAGTTAATGGCTCGTTTCATTTCCTGTTAAAATTCAAAACTTCCAACGAACCAATCACAGTCAAGCTTCTATAAATTCTGCATCGTGATTGGCTGAATCTCACTCTGAGGATACAACTTTTCCGACGAGCGGTCACCAATGTGGAAATTTTTCGAGATTTCAAGATATAAGAGTTTTCGATAGCAAATTCAAATTAAGTTGCCAAAATTTAGCCAGGTTGCGAAGTTTTGTAGAAGTGCCTTCTTCTTTTCACCGTAAAGATAGCTTATTTAGCATGCTTCAAAGTTTCATAGTCTGTTAGATGTGACAGATCCGCTTTGCTCATGAAGTAAAAACAAAAAATTTGACCATGAACTACTTACTGTAAGACATTTTAAATTATATCTTTTCTTTATTTTGATTTAGTTTTCTTAAAAGTTTGTTATTTGGTAAGCTCTTTGTTTTTAACTCTGTTTTATCCTAAGTTTGTTGTTATATATTTGTTGTAATATGCTTGATATTTACTTTTCTGTTAGAAGATATTTTGCTAAGTTATTAAAAGAGAAAAGGACAGAATATCGTGTGTAGTTAATATATCGATAGTGCAAGAATGATATTGTAAATGTCAGTAAATATTGTTCGATATTTTCAAGAAAAATGGTTTGGTGTATTATTGCATTTTCTCTTTTTCACTCTGTCGATCGCTGAAGATATAAGGTGACTTCAATAAACAATGTTGTGCTTAATTTGCGGTCAAATGGTGCTCTATTTAAAAAAAGATCTTCAGGTGACTCCAAAGAAGAAATGAAGTTTTGGAACACCACAGTGGGTACACAGAAAGTGCATCGAAAAACTTTTGTCATGTTTTGAATGGAGAAAACGAGCAGAAAAAACGCTAAAAATGCTAAAAATAGAAAACTCCGTTAATTCACACATGTACAGTAGAGGTGCGCTGTTTTGGGACCGTTCCTGGGTCTTCTATTTTCTCGAGACTTTCGAGAGATCGAAAGCCCGTTCTTTTGCACAACTATCGGGAAAACCGTTGGAGACTCCAAACTCTCGTGACTCCAGAGCTGGAAGATTTCGCAAACTTCGTAGAGAAATTGTTTCCAAATCAACTTCTCTAAAGTCTCCCGTTTCTCATTTCTGTGGACCTATACACTATACTAAACTTTGCTACACTGTATTATACTAAACAATACGATAGACACTATGCTCTACTGAATCTACTTTATTGTTGCAGAATCAAAGTTTGCATATTTTTTTTTTAATTCTGAACACAAAATTTATCTTTTTAGAAAACGAATGTTATCTTTTTAGTAAGGTACAAACGATGAAGCCAAGATACTTCCTCAACTTCATGAAACTTCATAACCCCAGGACGTGTCTCTTCCACCAAAATGCAACAATGTTGTAACACAATGTGCGTCAGTTTTAAAGGGTGTGGATATGGCGTGACCGATGACGACACGGTACGGGAGTAATATCAGTAGCATATTTGCAAAAGGACCCATTTTTTTGCCAAAGTCCTAGAAAGGCTATGGATACAAATAATGGCTGCACTTTTATTAAACGGGTAAAAGATTCACTGACTTGCAAATAATTCAAATTGTAAATGCTTTTCTTGCAAAATAAAGTCTACTTTCAGGGTAACTCAAAGGATTGTGCCCTAAGTTACCCCCTGGATATTTCATGTATCTCGATCTCGATTTCAAAATTTCCATCATTTGCCAAGATGGCGCACGACGAAGGGGCAAAGTTGGATGATCACTATGCGGGATATAAATTTGACGAGGCTAGAATATCGAACTTATTTAAAGAATTAGATGCTAATAATGATGGAAGAATAAATATTAAAGAACTTTCAACGGGTTTACAAAGGATGGGAGTGAAGCATATTCCTGGACAGGCTGAGGTAACTTTTTGCACCACAAAATTGGACGGCGGTTAGGCCTACAGGCCCTTCGCCCACTCAGCGGATGGATGGTCTACCTCTTTCATTGCTTAATATCCTCGTCACCGCTTATGCGAGGTTTTTATTTAGGATAAAGTTTAGAAACCTCAAATAATAAATCTTTAAAAAAGATCGACTAAAACTTGCAAGTTATTGTCATTCAAAAAGCTAGGTTTATTTCGATTTTGTATATAACTTTAGCTAAAGTTGTAAAAAAATTTATGTTGTGGTTCATGACGTTTGTGGTTAAGCTTGAACAATTTCTTCATTCATTTTGCGGGTTCTTAATATCCTATTAGTATTTTGAAGTGAAAAGGTTTAACTGAGCTGTTTTTGTTTAGGACAAAATATCAAATTTTTATGCTCAAGAGCATAGTAGTGAATTTACTGTAGGTAAGAAAGGCATTGAGCTCCTCTGTTCCTGCATTGCTATGAAGGTGGTAGAGCATCCTCCTGAGTTTGTGAAAATCATCAGTATATTTTACAGAATTAAGTCAATGCAGGTTCCTTTGTTGTCTGAAATAAAAACAGTTTCATGTCCAGAAACATACAAGCAGGTGTTCCCATTTTGTCTTGCTGTTTCAATTTTTGTTTTATAAATTATTCACACTCTTGAATTATTTTGCCTTTCAATTGCAATTTCAATAGGAAAAGATGTTTCCAATGGGCATTGCTGTTTCACTTTGCAGCCCTAGGATATGCAAAGACACTTTTTTTGACTGATTGATCTGCATACTTGCTAGGAAAGTCTTGCCAAAAGAACTGCCAAATGACCAAAATATGTGGCAAGATAATCAATATCATCATGATTATCATCATCATCATCATCATCATCATCATCATCATCATTACTTTTAACATCAGCATGGGCACCATGATCATCATCATGATCATAATCATAATCACCATCATCATTCTCTTCATTATCATCATCATCATCATCATCGTCATCTTCCTGATCAGCATCATTATCATCATCATCATCACTATTGATATTATCATAATCATCATTGTCGTCTTCATCTCCATCCCCAAAATTATTATCATTATCATCATCATCATTATCATCGTCACTTTCAACATCAGCATGGTCATCTTGATCACCATCATGATCATGATCATCATCACCATTACCGTTCTCATCATCATCAGCATCATCATCATCATCATCATCATCATCATCATCATCTTGAACATCATCATTATCATCATCATGATCAGCACCATTATCATCATCATCATCATTATTGTTATTGATATTATCATCATCATCATCATCATCATCATCATCATAACCATTATCATCGTTATCATCAAAAAGTAACTGATTGCTTTTCCTTTGTAGAAAATAATAGAACTTGGAGATAAAACAGATGATGATCATTTGACATTTGATGAATTTCTCAGATATTGCATGGATCATGAAAAGAAGTTATGGCTGGTTTTCAAAAGTATAGACACAAACAATTCAGGTATCATGCTTTTCTAACCTCAAATTAGTGAAGCACCACAGAGGGTATTAGTTTGGACCAATATTACTTTTCCACTCAATAGAACAAGGTTCTTTGCTCTTCAAAATTGCAACTGTTTACAAAGTTTAGTTTACTTCCACAGGCAAGATTGTGGTACCTTGTAGTAACCAGACATCTAAAATTTGAAGGGCAAAAGGGTATGGTCAAAGAAAATAAGAGCGTGCTCCCAACGTGCTTTAAGAAAAAACATCCTACAACATGTTTACATCTTAATTAGCCTATATAAAAACCTGTCTTAGTGATGGGGGAGGGACTGTCCCCTCATGCCCCCTGGGCTAGGCAACTGTTTGTTAGCGACAAGTCAATGAAGTCTGGGACCCCATTAACAATAGAATGTGTAATGATCTGGTGCAAGTCACATTTTCTCATTGCATTTCTTTGTAAGATTGTTTGTCATTCTTGTTGATGTTCATTTCAAGTTCGTACAATGTGGAAACTGCTTGCCCTTTGTAAAACTACTTCTCATAACCTGCCCTTTTGGAAAGTTATTCACTTAATGGGCCCTTGCTAAAACCGCCTACACTCTTTTTTTTCTATAAGAACAATTTAATAAGAACACAAGCCAGATTTTAGGTGCAAATTAAGGACAAGCTGAGGCTGGCCTTATCACAAGCCCTAAGAATATCAGCTAAATATAAAAAGTAAGACAGTCAGCTTAAACATAAATAGTAAGCAAGCAAAGAAATGGACAAGCATATTCCACAATATTACACGAACTTAGTACCACTCCAGGCATACACTGAAAAATATGGATGTCTAAGTAACAAAGGAATTAAGAACAGATTAAGAACATTTCAGGCTCAAAATAGGCCAAAATTTAAGAATAGCCAGCCCCAGCCACCCACGATTAAAATTTTGTGGTTCTTTATAAAAAAAGATTGTACTTCACCTAACAATCCCTTTTTGCAGCTTTTTAACAAGCCTGTGTAATATTTCTAGGTACAGTCACGTCTCAAGAATTGAAAGACGTGTTTCACAGACTTGGAGTTAATGTTACTGAAGGGGAAGTTACCTCTCTAATGAAACAGTAAGTCTTTCTTAACTTGCTTTGTAAATTCAGATTCTTACTGAAGCAACTTTTACTGAGCTTTTAAAGCTGAAGATGCGAATGCTTCATGCTTCATTTTGCAATCCTTTCCACGACAGAGGTGGTGCTGTGGCGTCTTGGCCTTTAAATTGATCTAGCTCCTCGTATCAGAAGCTTAGCAAGGTCAGGTTCGAGCCTGAACCACAGTAGTGTCATAGCCAGTGTTGAATGTCTCGTTAGTTCATCTACTTTTTATGTTCTAGTGACTGGCGACATCAATACATATTTTGCCTTCACTGTTGCAACTTCTATTCAATGCAGCCATCATATTCTTTGTGTGTTGCAATGCACATCATTTTACAAATTGCAGTTCTTTTATGCACCTTGCAAACTTGATATCAGAAATCCAGAGCTTTCATAGAGTTTTTGCTTATATATTAATGTAAGAAACAAACCTATTGTACAACATGGCGAGATATTTGGGAATGCATGAGCTTTTATAGAAAATATACGACAAAGAAGAAACAAAAGGCATGTTGGTGTGACCTTTGCTAGACCAAGGTCAGGGGCGGCCTCGGCTGCCAGATAGTGGGGTCCAGATGGGAGTGAATTGGGGGTCTGGGAGAATTTTTTAGGAAAACGTTCTCAGAATTGTCGGGAAAAGTTTTTTTGCTAGAATTACGACTTGTCTTCTCTTAATCCTGGTTGCTAACGTTTCGGTACCACAGACATTTCTCATCGAATTTAGATGAAGTAGAGAACTGATCATTCAGAAAACTTAGGTGAACTTGCCCCTAGTCTACCCGTTGCGCCACCCCTTAGCAAGGTGAGGAAATTCATGAGAACATATCGAAACATTTGACGTTCTTTCCAAGAATATTTTTAATTTCTCGTTTCCAGTATGGATAAAGATGGCTCGCTGCAAGTTGAATGGCAAGAGTGGAGAGACTATCATTTTCTTAACCCTCATTCGCATAGTATTACAGATATCATCAAGTTCTGGAGACATTCCATGGTGAGTCGATGTTTTTACTTTGATGAATGCGACTGTTTAATGTTGGAAACTTCTTTTAAACATGGATGCAGTTAGAATTTAGAGTAGATGAATCTAAAGCGAAAAATCAAGACAGTTTATATAACACAATACATAAGAAGAAAAATTGAAAATATAGATGTTATATGAAAATATAAACGTTTCGATACATGACCTTCATCAGTTCCTGTTCTTACAATGATTTTGGGCCTTCTCAAATACCAGCATATAGTAGCATATAACAGCAGCCTAATCATGGGAACATGCCTAATACAATATGATGAACATAATAATTGCAATACATATACATAGTACAGAGTGATGAACACAAATCTGGCTTTCTGTTGAGAAGACCTTTCGTAATTTTTGGTGGAGGGGGGAATCAGAGTCAGGAAAAGTTACGGTAACACTGTTATTGACGGGAGGAAAGTCAGTTAGAACAAAGGAAAATCTTTTGTCACACCGGAAACACGCCTGTTTGTCCTTGTTCAGTGAAGAATGTTTTTAGCTAAGGGTATTTTTGTCTGGAGGAAGGTTGAACAATTTTCTGGGCTTTAGGGGGAATCTACACCCTCCTGGCGACTTTTCTTGGCCGCATGCCTGTAAGTAAGCTGAGAATAGACTTATTGCGCTCGTCGTAGTCTACGCTCCTCCACACTCCACCACCCTGCTCCAACTACACTCTGAGGAAACAGCTTTATGTTGTTGTAGTTGTTAGAAGCTGTTTCCGAAAGAGTGGGAGGAAGGTAATAAGTCTAAGCTGAGAAGCCGAGAATTTTTGTTTTTTTCTCACTGTATTTCCCCCCTTGTCTGGCACATAATCGTCCTTCTTCATTTATAACACTGCTATTTTTAGAAAGTCTCAATTTGATAAGGGCCCAGTCTGTAGCAAGCGCCCATGGCGAAGATACTGGAGAGAAGATATTAAGAGAAAAGATTTTTATTTTCGAGCTGTTAATGCATTTCAAAGATACGAACATTTTGTTTTACAAACAAGCTTAGCAGTTTCGTTTTTCTGGGAATTATCGGTGAATTGGGAGCTTTATGCTGCGTGGGAAAGTACTATTATAGGATTTTAGGGTTTCATTAACACATTAAAAATTATTATCATCCCCAAGCCTCCAAACCTCCCAAACTATCTTTTAATCTGACGTACCTAATAATCAGTGACGTCACAGACGCTACAATCCACTTAAAATTACGAGATAGTTGGTCTTGCGCATAGAATTTTGATACATTTTCGCAACAAGTTCATGAATGTCTTATTTTTTATTTGTTTCCATAGAACATTGACATTGGTGAAAATATGGTGATTCCAGACGAATTTACAGAGGAAGAAAAGGTTACTGGGAAATGGTGGAGGCAGCTAGCCGCGGGGGCAGGTGCCGGAATAGGTAAGATCATCGAATTCGTTTTGAATTCGTTTCGAGTTCGTTTCGAGTTATTTTCGAGTTATCTACTCTAATAGCCTGAAGGTAAAATTTCTCCTTTATCATGCTTGATTTTGCAATAGCGAGTCCGAAACAAACTCGAAACGAATTAACTTGCTGTGGCGCATTAACTCGTCGAATTTGCTGTGGTGTTGTGGCTAAACAATCTGGCTAACAGTATCAGAAGCTCAGCGAGGTCGGGGTTCGAGTTCCTCACAACGGTAGCGTCACAGCCAGGGTCAAGGTCTTGATTAGTCAACCTATTACTGAGATCCTAGTGATCAGCATTAAATACACCATTCCATCTTCACCTTGACGTTTTTATTCTCCTTTTTTGTCTTAAATTAGAGAAACATTTAATATCATGCCCACAATTAGAATTAGTTATAAACCATCTTTTGCAGTCGCTAATTTGCAATCCTTCCTTACAGTTTCAAGAACATGTACTGCCCCTTTGGATCGATTAAAAGTTCTACTTCAGGTACTACTTACGTTATTTAATATTGATGTAATGTTTAAGTAAAAACCTGGGAAGAACCTTCATAAGAACCTTCATTTATTAAGGACCTACAGCCTGAAATTATATATTTACTACCCAATAAATGAAACTATTTTAGCCTTATATTCAAAGAGGATTCAGATCACTCACTTAAGTTTAAATACAACTTGTGTTCGAGTTACACGTTTTTTTTATAAGGAACACCTTTATAAGGAACTCGAGGCTGAAAATTCCCAAAATATAAACAGAATAGCAATATATTTCCCATCATTCTTCCCTAAAAGACTCCATGTACATTTAAAGTTAGAAAATGAAGCAAGTTCATATGAATTTGCTTTAAAAATGAGTATTCAAACATATCTCACGATTAGGAACAGTATAAGGAACTTCAGCCTCATTTTGCTGAAAAATTAAGGAACTCCAGCCTCAACTCAGACCAAAGGTTCCTTGTAAAAAAATGTGTAACCTCTATCATGGACTCAACAAAATTGCATTGAGAACATTGAGAAGCAGGGGCTTGCTGAAACTGCTAAACCTTGAAACATGCTTTTTTTCCTTACAATCACTTTAGTCCCTCAACCCAGGTTTTTTATACACCTTGTGAGGTAGATCCAAATAGGTTGTGTTCAAAAACTAAGCGGGGTGACGACCCCTACATACTGGCGTACTAGGACCTAAGTATAGGGTTAGCTACAGAAATTTTTCCAACACAAAAATACAACATTAATCGAAATTTTAAGCTGGTTTGGCTGCGGATTTGGCTGTTGCAACTTCCAGAAGGATGGAAATCTTTAGCGTTTCATGGGAAAGTGAAAACAGTAAAGATGACGTTGTCGGCAAAACTTCAAATTTCAAGACGCGGGAAAATAGCTAGTGCCCAGCTCCTCTGTCTGCTCGCAATGTCTTTGCTTGTAGCGTTTTATTGCTTAATTAGCTAAACAGTCTAGTAGCGCTATTGGGATTGGGTTGGGAATTCATGAGTAAGGGTAGGTATATTCTATTATCTAAACAAAAAACTAAGTAATTTAATTGCAGGTTCAGGCTGGAAGTAAGTCTGATCTTGGAGTAGCATCTGGATTGAAACAAATGGTCAAAGAAGGAGGTATCCGGTCGCTGTGGAGAGGCAATGGTGTTAATGTATTAAAGATAGCACCTGAATCTGGTATTAAATTTATGGCTTATGAAAATGTGAGTGGCTTTATCTCTATATCGTCAAGTTATTGCCGATCATGACAAATACATATATGAATTTATGGTGCATGATGAAGATTCAACAAAGCCGAAACCCAAAAAGGTCAAACGGGAGGAGAGCCTTGGGATGTATGACTTGGAGAGATGCTCGGAGATTTTATTGAGCTCTTTAGCTCAATGGAAACTTCGTTGGCTCTCTGGTCACGCAGTCCAAGTTCGAACCCGATCTATTGTGGCATGCCACTTGTGAAAAAATTTATCCAAGTGCTAGCCATTCATGACAAATATATACAAATATTTACGGGGCTGAAGAAGGCTCAGCATAGTTGAAACACAAAAGGTCAAACGGGAGGAGAGCCTTGGGTTGTATAGCCTTGGGTTGTATGACTTGGAGAGCTACTCGGCGATTTTATTGAGCTCTATAGCTCAATGGAAACTTCGTTGGCTCTCTGGTCATGCAGTCCAAGTTCGAACCCCATCTATTGTGATATGCCAGTTTATTGAAAAATCTATCCTGTTAAACGCCATTCATGAGAAATATCATCACTGTTTTAATCTTTCTTTCGTTTGACAGTTATTATTTTTGATAGCATTCTCTTTTATTACAGATTAAAAAACTTTTTAAAACAGATGGCAAACAACTGAACCTAGGAGAACGTTTGCTGTCCGGATCAATGGCCGGAATCGTCTCACAAACTAGTATATATCCTATGGAAGTAAGTGTGTGACTTTTTATGCTAATGTTTCACGAATTAGAATATCAGTGAAAGAAAAAGTTAGCCTGCCCTGAGAATCAACTGAACTTACCTGAATGGGACCTTAAAAGATGACCAAATAGCCTTAAAGCATTACCTTGTCAACTGAGCTTATGACCAGTATTTTGACATTTGAAAGTGGCTTAAAATCTTAGACTTAAGGGTAAAACCCTTCTGGAAGCCTTCTCCCGGGTTCACTATGTATACTTTGGTTACTCGGAATTCGCCTCCTGGCAGGGTATCGATTTTTACGATTTGGATTAAAGTAAGATATGCATTTTCTCTATTTTCGGTATTTGGAATAGTGTTGAATCCGAATCGGGTACAAAAACGGTATTGATTTTTTCAACTTGGTACACTTTTATTTTAATAAGCAACTGGTCAATAAGCAACTAGGGCTGAGATTTTGTTGAAATTTTTGGTGAAATAGCTTTCTCTATAGGCGGTACATCTTTGCAAACTTGTCAATTACATTGAAAAGCCAGAAGAGAGCCAAAATGAGAGGTTTTAGGGGATACCAGTCATTCTGCGAGGGCTGAAATACAAGATATGTTAAGCAACTCTTGAGGGCTGGACCAAAGTCTAGTTGCCTATTTAAAAAAATGTATAAGGAACGATAGCAATTGCTAACATCGCAGATATCTCTACCTATACTGTTATATTTTGACGTTTAGTTTTGCTTAAAATTAGTATTACGTAGGGTGTACGTTTTAGCTAAATTGGTATATAAAACG
Organism: Chrysaora chesapeakei; assembly: GCA_011763395.2. Taxonomy (NCBI): domain Eukaryota; kingdom Metazoa; phylum Cnidaria; class Scyphozoa; order Semaeostomeae; family Pelagiidae; genus Chrysaora; species Chrysaora chesapeakei. The sequence goes on from JAADKT020000021.1 coordinate 10,379, forward strand.
GGTATGCTTTTGAAACTAGGGTGCCATGTTCCTAGCCAAAATCTGGTCAAGTGTGAGTGTCCCAGCTTTGCATCAAGAGTCCAGTTTTTATCGCTAATTTCTTAATTCAACTTTGAATTTATTCATTAATTCGCAGACATAATATTTGCTGTTTATTTTGACAGCTTCTAAAGACAAGGCTTGCTCTAGGAAAAACCGGTCAATATAACGGAATGTTTCACGCAGCTAAAACGATCTTTGCTAATGAAGGGCTAAGAAGTTTCTACAAAGGTCTAACCCCCGGTCTCATTGGAATTATACCGTATGCTGGAATCGATTTAGCTGTTTATGAGGTCAGTATAGCCACATCATTGTTTATTCACAGTGTAATCTCAAGCAATAGCTAAACTAGGAAACATGTTGCGCGCGAGATTGTATTCGGCGTGTCTCCCAAGGTGGCTAAACATGCGAGAGAACCGCCTGTCGCGGAGACAAGAAATGTTTCTGCTGTCTCCTAGAAATAATGCCCGTCTCTCGCTACAAATTTTTTCGCGCGCTACAAAGTTTCCGAGATGGCTAAACTGGGAGACACGGCTATCACGGGCTGGGAGACATAGCTATCACGGGCGACAATGTCGCGCGCGACATGTCTTCCAGTTAAGCTAGGCCTTAAAAGCTGTGCATTTAGACCAACGATAAGCAGGCCCTGCTAAAGCTGCTAAAACAGGAACCATGCTTTGTTTTATTGGTCATTGCTTAAGGCCCTGTTTTAAGAACCTACATCCTGATGGCATACTGTACACCTCATTACTTAAGCACCTAAAGAGATTACATTAAAAAACTTATGTTTCTATGTGCGGGTAATTGCTTTAATGGCAAAATTAGTTTAGCATTTGGTACACATTTGTATATATTTGTCATGAATAGCGAACACTAGGATAGATTTTCCACGAGTGGTACACCACAATATATGGAATTCGATCCTGAACTGGATGAACAGACAGTCAACGACGTTTCCACTGAGCTATATAGCTCAATGAAATCGCCGAGTTACCTTTTGGATAAAGTGAGCTTAAGAGTTTGAAGCGAGAAGGACAAACTCTTTCTGTCTACATCGCACTGAGTCTCTAGGAATTTATAGTAGGCAGATTCTGAAGTCCATGGATAAAAGATGATTTTCTTCACCGATGATACTGATTTGAGTTCATTCACTTCCACGAAAAGCCATTGTCGCTTTAGTAGAACAGCATTGAAACTGAACTTTCTCTTCTTTTAGACGTTAAAAACAACGTGGCTAAGTCGGCATGATAAAGAGCCAACAGACCCTGGTGTTCTTGTCTTATTATTATGTGGAACTGCCTCTAGTACCTGTGGACAATT
>JAADKT020000132.1:0-11735 GCA_011763395.2 Chrysaora chesapeakei
CAGGAGTCAATTTCGAAAAGTAGAAGTCTTTGAGTTTTACACTCGATAGTTTTTCCGTCTACCACTCCTCGTCCTCAGAGAAAAAACGTCCGAAAAAGACCGACACAACTGACTAAGGCGGAATTAATACCCAGATGCGCACCAGTGAGAAGGGTGATCGAAGATGATACCCAGATCATCGAAGTGCACCAATCAGAAAACGTAAAGCTGGACTTGTATTGTTCTTTGAACACCAATCAAATCGCAGGGTAAAGCTGGATGACCAATCGAACTAATTGCGAAGAGTTCAAGTAAGAAAACAAACTCTTTGCGTCTACACATTTGAGAACAGTGTAGCAGAACAGATATGATCTCCCCCCCCCCTTTTCGGGATTCCCTCGGCAAAGTACCTTTGTTGCACAACCAAGCTAACTAAATCAATACAGGGTAAAACAGAGCAAAAGATTAAGGCACCGTTGAAGACGAAGAACAAATCCTTGAAAAACCAAAAACAAAAACAAACGGAAGAGTGCAGCAGCCAACGGGGTTTAAGTCTTTCCCAACTCCAGTCTCAATGTTTCTCGATTTTCTATTTTCTGAGATATCATGTCTAGGGACTATACTTGTAACGTCTGAAATCTTAAGCCTACAACTTAAGTCTTGTGTATCTTTGATCTTAAGCTTGTTACACTTCTTTTGAAAGTCTTAAGTCAGTCTTATCAAAGCTTGAGCTTGCATTTTAGTCTGAATATAAGATGATTGAAAAGGTCACATTCATGTGTGAAGCATCTTACATGAAAATATTCAATAGAAAATAGTTGTATGGGGGATTCTGTGTTGTGTATTCATCAAAAGTAGGAAGGAAATCGTATGAAATCATAGAATAGATGGAAAGGCTGAACACTGAATACGAATAGATTTATGTCGTTTCCTGAGATCCTACTGATGAGGACATGAATGACTGAATTAATCTACAAACACCACAACTTTTAGTTGGTGTTTAATCCTCTAAACAAACAATGAAATGAATAAACTAGTAAGAAGTGAATGAACGGATAAATGTTGGAAACTAAGAATTGAATAAACTAAGTGGCAAATTAGCTATGAGCAGAGTTTTTGAAACAGGGGGGGGGGGGCAATGTAGCAAGACGTCAGCGACATCTAGATTTGAAAGCAATGCTGTACCAGAAACTATGCTAGCTACGATCTCGGGACTATCCCCGTACAAACTCTTAGATCCCTCACCCAAAATCAGTCCCACTGTTCCTCGGCAGTGTTCAGTTCAATCTGATCAAGATCAGGTACTTTAATACTTTACTTTAAATAGGTTGACATGGCATTCAATTTGATATTATATACGTACAACATTGATATGGGAAGAGAGCCAGAGAGGGAAAATACGCTCGACACAAGAAAAACAGTCAACCAACTTTGTACATAAGAGATTGTAACCAAATAATCTTCATTAAGTTCCAAGGAATTAGGGCCGCAGATCCACAAGGACTTGAACATCTCTTAGCAGAATCTGACATGGGATTTGAGAGCAATAGAGAAGGAGCAAAAACCCCACCAAACAGGAAACATAGCTATAAAATGGTTGAATTGGGGAGCAAGGAGCTTACAGATTGCCAATTCTGAGGGAAATTCGAAACCACTATTTTTTGCGAAGGGCCAAAAAGAGAAGCAACGCCTCCTTGTAGAGTCCCATCGATGTCTGCTTTTCAGGAACTGTGTTTACAGTTTATGAGAATAAAATTGCCTACTAGGCTAATAAATTGATAATGAAATCACTTTCTCTTTGACATTCTCCATGCCAAACATTTCCCGATATTTCACTCAAATTCTAAACGACCTCCGTTATTTTCCGTTTCCTTATCTCGATGCACGATAGCGTCCCTGTTTCTCGTGACTTTGACTAAAGGGCTTTTTCATTCAAATCTATGTTTGTTAATATTGGTGTTTTACAAAGCATCCTCTTAACTTCATGCCAAAATGCTTGAAATTCAAGAAACATAAAGACAGTTTAGAAGCCTTATGAGTAGCTTCATTCACTACTGAGTGTCAAAAACAGGGTCTGAAAGCCCCGAAGGGAAAGTTTATCTCATAACTTAAATTTGTGGACTTCGACAATGAACAATAACCCCTCTATACAATTTCTCTTCTCTATATATAAGTAAGTCCTCCTCTTTAACACGTCTAATACATCCATTACACTTTAAGCCTTCCACTCTTATAAGTCCTCCTCTCTACACGTCCTCTTCTCTAATACGTCCTCCTCTCTTATAAGCCCTCATCTCTAATCAGTCCTTTTCTCTAAGAAGTCCTCTTCTCTATGAGACCTCCCCTCTAATAAGTCCTCCTCTCTAATACGTACTCCTCTTTTATAAGTCCTCCTGTCCAAGAAGTCCACTTCTCTATAAGACCTTCTCTCTAATACGTCCTCCTCTCTTATAAGCCCTCATCTCTAATCAGTCCATTTCTCTAAGAAGTCCTCTTCTCTATAAGACCTCCCCTCTAATAAGTCCTCCTCTCTAATAAGTCCTCCTCTCTAATACGTCCTTCTCTCTTATAAGCCCTCATCTCTAATCAGTCCTTTTCTCTAAGAAGTCCCCTTCTCCATGAGACCTTCGTTCCAATAAGTCCACCTCTCTAATAAGTCCTCCTCTCTAATACGTCCTCCTCTCTAATACGTCCTCCTTTTTATAAGTCCTCCTCTCTAATAAATCCTCTTCTGAATAAGTTCTCGTCTCCTTCCGTTGCGCTACAAAATATCAAAGGCTCATCATGATAAGCGGTGACTACGTACCTTCTGGTAAGTCCCCTTCTCTAAATAAGTCCCAGCTTGCCACAAGCCAGAACGGTTCAGAGGAGAAAATCCTCTTGGTTTTTTTTGGAGCAGTGATAGATTCATAATGATGATTTTTATCTAAATTGAAACCAAGAGACAGGAAGGAAATGGTCAAAAATGCATTGAAAGTCGGCCAAAAAGGAGCTCAAAAATATATCATTTGGGTTTTTCTTGAGGAAGCATTTAATCTAGTTAGATAAGGTAGCTTTTCATAGTAAGTGTTTCATACACGGCAAAACTCAGAATCAACATAATCAGCAGTTTTCGGAGTGATTAGAAAGATCCGCCGTGGCTCACCACCGAATTGTCAATGCTGCCAGAAAGACTTTTCATAGGCAGAAGAATTATTGTCTTTCTATTGCATACTGCACGATTTGTGCTCTTTAAAGCTAAGTATTATTTTCGACGTTTAAAGCAGACACAAACTAGCTTATTCCCCTTCATTTAAGCAACCACACAAATACTAAATTACCAAGCCCTTTGGACTGGACACACGGCGCTAGGAACGAAACAAGGAGGCATAGCTTTTGACTTGCCTCGGAAAGCAAAAAGACTGTCAAGATGGGAAAGACGCTAGCTGACTTAACTGGTGACTTGAAATCAGAACTTTGGTCATTGAATGCGCGCAAGTTAGGCGGATGACCCAACGTACTCTTAAACATTCAGTGGGTATTGAACGCTTGAAAAATGCCCTAGAAATTTAAAAAAAATCAGGACGGGCTTGAAATTCAAATGACGACAACAAGGGGTTTGAGGGAATTGCAAGGAGTCTCGCCCTAATAGGACCTCCTCAGTATTAAGTCCTCTTAAGTCCTCCTCTCTAATACATCCTCTTAAGTCCTCCTCTCTAATAAGTCCTCCTCTCAAATAAGTCCTCCTCTCTAATAAGTCCTCCTCTCAAATAAGTCCTCCTCCCTAATAAGTCCTTCTCTCTAATAATTCCTCCTCTCTAATAAGCCCTTCTCTCTAATAAGTCCTCTCAAGTTCTCCCCTCTAATAGGTCCTCCTCTCTGGCAAGCCCCTTGCCCATTTTTGAGCGATTTCAATATAAGGAAAAACGCTGTCATAAAGCTACATACAATGATCTTCAATATAAGTACCTTGAGATGATCTTTAGTAAGTCCCATTAGCAATGTTTCTATGCAAAATACAAAGTCTGAGCAACTCTGTTGTGTGGTTTTACGGCATCAACCATTGATTGTATGGCCATTTCAGCATCCGATGAAGAAGATGAAGGCGTGCTTCCACTATCAGTGCTATAAAAAGAACAACAAGAGTTGCTTTAGTTTATTTTCTTTATAAGAAACTACTCTTTAAATTAGTAATTAGTTTAGTTTCTTTAATGTATTGTTGATTTCAGCCCAAAGTAGATTTAAAATATATGGGTTACAAAATCCACAAAAGTGCGAAAAAAATACCCCCACATCTGGCATATTAGCCCGCGACAGTAGTGTGTATCCACCACAATATGCAAAAAATACCACCACATCAAGCATTTTAACCCATTACAGAAATGCTTATCTACCACAGTATGCAAAAGTACCACCGCATCAAGCATATTTGCCCACCACACCAACCATAATAACCAACCACAGTAGTGCGTATCCCCTAAGTACGAAATATTTTCACCACATCAAGCATATTAACCCACCACAGTAGTGTGTATCCAGCACAGTATGCAAAAATACCACCACATCAAGCATATTTGCCCATCACACCAATCATAATAACCAACCACAGTAGTGCGTATCCCCTAAGTACGAAATATTTCCACAACATCAAGCATAATAACCCACCACAGTAGTGTGTATCCCACCACAGTAACCCACCACAGTAGGCAAAAATATCACCACATAAAGCATATTAACCCACCACAGTAGTCCTTATCCACCACAGTACGCATCAAACACCACCACATCAAGCATAATAACCCACCACAGTAGTGCTTATCCACCACAGTAGGCAATTAACACCACCACAACAAGCATAATAACCCACCACATCAAGGATAATAACCCACCACAGTAGTCCTTATCCACCACAGTACGCATAAAACACCACCACATCAAGCATAATAACCCACTACAGCAGTGCGTATCCACCACAGTACGCAAAAATACCACCAAAGTAGTGCGTTTCAGCCAAGCAGTGCTTATAGATTCGCTAGCGTCAGTCTTTAATTTCAAAACACTTTCTGCTTGCCACAAGAAAAAACCCTTAGCGAGCAATGTTTTATGACGTGGCCAGCCGGTCAAACATTGTGTTGACAAGCAAACTGCTGATGTTTGACCAAAAATGTTTGGTTGTTTGGCCCGGGCCTTTGGTCTAATCAGAGATTCTTCAGAATGAATTATCATGGGATGTAAGTGAAAATTTGAAGCGAAAATCGATAAAACCTTGACATTTATATCCCTTACCTGCCTTCTTTTTGTGTGAGATGAAATCTCGCCCGGAACGCCGCCAGATGAGCATAGTAAGCCGGAGCCGGGATCGAAACCGACCGGGTACAGCGGACATAAGTATGACAGAGTAGGTAGGTTAGCTGCTGCAGTTCATCCGGTGATATGTCGTTATCGTCCCAGAGAACGTGGTAATGAGCCGGTTTGCTTGTACCCTAAAAGAAAAATTTGCTGTTAGTCAACCTAATAATACACACTTTTTTATAAGAATACAGTCTATAAGAATATTCAGGCTCAAAATTGCCAAAGAATAATGGAAATTTAAGAATAACAATGGAAAAGTTCGAGCCTCAGCAAAAATTAGGATATTTTTATAAAAAAGAGTGTGTATGTTTAAAATCTTTCGGACCACAGACCTGAAATCATCTAAACCAAACAAATAAGGTGGATGAAACAAAGATTGTTTGTGAAACATTGCTCGTCAAACACAATGTTAGACCGTTTGGGCACATAACAAAACATTGCTCATGAAACATTTTGTCTTGATACAAGAATTGAATGTTTTGAAGGATTTGGCTCGTTAAGCAATGTTTTGCGACGTGGCAAACTGTCAAACATTGGTTGGAAAGCAAACTCTAAAATGTTTGATAAACAGTGTTTGATCGTATGGCCAGGGCCTAAGACACTTGAAAACGAAACGTAAAAAATGGTTATACCCAGACTACGAATGTGGCTTGCATACACCAATTTCTTAAAATTCAATATTTTAGGCCCTGGCCAAATGATCAAACACTTGAAATTCGCTTGTCAAGCAAAATGTTTTACCATTTGGCCACGTTACTTGTCAATCGTTTTTTGCTAGCGTCAAGCAAAAAATGCTTTTGAGCTTTTTCAATAGCATCGTTCAAAATTCTGCTTATTTATGTTTGTTGATCAATGTTTTTAGAAGTGGCCAAAAGTTCAAACATTACTTGACAAGCAAATTTCAAATTTTTGACAAAAATGTTTGATTGTCTGGTCAAGGCCTTATGTTTGTTGAGCAATGTTTTGCGACGTGGCCAAACGCTCAAACATAATCTAACAAGTTATTTCAAACGTGACAAACAATGTTTCTTCGTTTAGCCAGGGCCTTATGTTTGTCGAGCAATGTTTTGCGACGTGGCCAAACGTTCAAACATTACTTGACAAGCTATTTCAAATGCGACAAACAACGTTTGATTGTTTGGTCAGGGCCTTATGTTTGTTGAGCAATGTTTTGTGACGTGACCAAACGTTCAAACTTTACTTGATGCGGATGGGGAGTCGAGTAGCTCTGTCTAAAGAAATCACAAACCTGAATACCGGCGTGGCTGCAAAGATAGAAATCGTACTCAGTTGGATGACATATTCTTCTGTCTACAACTGTTCCAGGGGGTATATTACCAGCTTTTCCAACCTGAATAATGGTAAATTTGGTTGCAGATACAGAGGAACTTGATTTCAAATGACACCCGTCAGAAAATCTAAATTTTTCATAGAATCGTGGGACTTTTTTGTTTATTGAGGGGAAGGACAGGGTTATGAAGACAGTAGCGTCTTAACAGAACGTTCACACTCGCTCAATTAAGCTACAAGGCTTTTTCCTGTTTCTATTGATCATGTATACAGAGTAGGAACACAAGGGAATCTTTATTTGAAATAGGCTTAATGGAAGCTTCAGGGGCTTAGGCACTTTAGGTCAGACATACGAACTTTTATGCTTTGCACCGAGAGAAAGACTCTTATCAAAGAACAGAGGCTAGGCCCAATACAAAGGATTAATTAGATCAGAATAGATCAGGTAACGTCAGGCAAGACTAGTTCAGATCAGACCAGATCATTTCAGATCAGGTCATATCAGATCGGCTCAGATCAGATCAGATCAGTTCAGTTCAGATCAGATCAGATCGGCTCAGACCAGATCAGACCAGTTCAGATCAGTTCAGATCAGATCGGCTCAGACCACATCAGATCAGATCAGTTCAGATCAGATCGGCTAAGACCAGATCAGATCAGATCAGATCAGATCGGCTCCGACCAGGTCAGATCAGATCAGTTTAGATCAGATCGGCTCAGACCAGATAAATTCAGACCAGACCAGATCAGATCAGACCAGATCAGATCAGATAAGCCCACCTTAAATTAGACCAGCTCAGCTAACCGCAGATTAGATTAGGTCAGATCAAATAAGATCAGTTGTGGTCCTGTTCGATCCGTTCGATCCAATCCGATTCGATCAGCTGAGATGAGTTCAGATCGAGCAGATCAGGTCAGGTCAGATCAATCAGACAAAATAAACTTTACCTACCTGATCTGCTGGTTTCTCAGGGAAAAATCTCGCATGGTGACGTTTTTGCACGACCAGAAATGTTATACCAGGCTCGTACCCAGCTTCCAGACTTCGACATGCATGTCTGATGGCATTTACTTCATGTTGGACGATCTAAATATTGAGCAAAATGTTTGATAGAGCAGATTGGACCCAAAGTGGATAAAAAAAGAGGCAATTATAAAATGGCACACTGAAGCAGCGAAGATATGTTTTACCTGCATAAATTGCCCCTCACTGACTCCATCTCTGTACATAATAATCATAAACGGCTTGTTTTTTGTTGTTCTATAAAAAGCAAGGAGTATCTCTCGAACCATACTTGACAATTCTGCTATCATTTCCTAAATAAAAGATTCATGGAGAAAAGATACAGTTAATTTGATTATAGACAACAGCAATGTTTTTTCCTAAGTTCAAGAAGGTATTTGTACTGCATAAATTATACCTGACGATGCTTTTGCACTCTCACTGCTGTGCAATAATGCATTGGATGGGCATCGATACTGCCCACAACCTAAGAGCAAATAAAAGATTGTGTATCAAAATGAATTTAATCAGGAAATGAATAAGCATGCAGGTAAACAAATGAACTGACGAAGTAAACAAAAAACAAACAAACAAAAAAACAAAATATATAATCAAATAAATAATCAAATAAATAATCAAACATAAAAACCAAACAAGAAACAAACAATCAAACAAACAAACAAATTATAAAACAAACAAATAGTCAAACACACAAACAAACAAACAAACAAACAATCAAACACACAAACAAACAATCAAATAAACAATCAAACACACAAACAAACAATCAAACAAACAATCAAGCAAACAATCAACTAATCAAACACACAAACAAACAAACAAACAAACAAACAATCAAACGCACAAACAAACAAAAAACAAACAATCAAGCAAAGAAACAAACAATCAAACAAACAATTAAACAAACAAACAAACAATCCAATACACAAACAAAGAAACAAACACAGTATACAACAAAACATAGCAAAAAACAAACCAATAGACGAACAAAAACCACAAGCACAGCAAACAAACGAAAAAGTAAGCAAACAAAGAAAATAAGCGTGCAAACAAAAATCAAATGAACAATACAAACCGCTGCAATAGATGGTCTTGTATCATCCCCTGGTGCTGGATGCGTGACATCAGCTCCAAGAAATATGACTGGTTTATCGAAAATTCGTCTTGGCCTAAGAAGGTTAAAATGGTCAGTCGCAACTCCAACTTAAAAACTAATCATAATCTTAACAATAAGAACTTGAAAAGAAACTTCCAAGACTCTGGAAGCTTATAGTTCTATGAGCTCCCTGTTCAGAACAATCTTAAGTAGTTCTTATAGCATCTTATTTGGGATACTGAAATTCTGAACATATGTCCCCGACAAACAATAAAAAACTGTTTGTCAAACATGTCGAATTCTGGCAATCAAGATTAATGTTTTGCCGTTTAGCCACGTCACGAAACATTGCTCTTCGGACAAGTTTTCAAAAACATTGCCTAGCAAGTTCTTCTTGTCAAGCAATGCTTTGTGATGTGGCGAAACGGTCAAACATCGCTTGCAAAGCAAACTTCAAATGTTTGACCAGCAATGTTTGATCGTTTTGCCAGGGCCTTATGTTTTTCTAACAATGTTTTGTGACTTGACAAAACGTCCAAACATTGCTTCATAAGCAAACTTCAAATGTTCGACCAGCAATGTTTGGTCTTTTGGCCTGGGCCATCAGAAAGCAGTAATAAACTTTAAGAACGTACTATCGGCGAAGTTCGAGTATGGTTTATTATGCCTAATTTATTCAGATTTCAGCCTCAATCTTCTACCGTATTCTTATCAAAAATGAGGATGGAAAAATCTATCTACTGGGGAATGCTCCTAGTGGAAAAAATCTATCCTTGTGTTCGCCATTCATGAAAAATATAGAAAAATATGTATGGTACTGAAGAAGACTCAACATAGCCGAAACACTAAATGTCAAACGGAGGAGAGTCTGGGCTGTATGACTCAGAGAGTTACTCGGCGATTTCATTGAGCTCTATAGCTCAGTGGAAACGTCGTTGGCTCTCTGATCATGCAGTCCAGGTTTGAATCCCATCTATTGTGGTATGCGACTAGTGGAAAATCTATCCTTGTGTTCGCCATTCATGAAAAATACTTATCAAAAATGTACATCCCAATTTAAAAGTTTGCATTGCACAAAGATTTTCATTGGTATGTAAATTAGAAAAGCAAATCAAAATTTAATCAATCATACTTGAATCTTGGTGGTATGATGCCACTAATGCCTCCAAGTTTGGCATTGATTTTCAGGCAGACATTTGCAAGGGTTTGTTTTGCCGCTTTCACAACTGTTTTTGACTGAATGCATTGTGTTGGGACACCGTAAAATGTATCACCAAGTTTCTTGATTTCAGCTAAAGAAATAGAAAGCAAGAGAACTCGTCAATTTTTGAATGAAATCGGTGCAGTACGATTCAGTATTTGCCTCCTGCTATACTCACATAGTTAGCAAAGAATGGAATTAGGCCCTGGCCAAACAATCAAGCATTGTTTTTTCAAACATGTGGAATTTGCTTATCAAACAATGTTTGAAAGTTCGGCAACGTCACAAAACATTGCTTGACAAGCATTAATAAGCAGAATTCTTTCCACAATTTTTTTAGAAGTTCAAATATATTTTTTGTTTAACGCAAGCAAGAAATGTTTGACGAACAAGCTTTTGGTCAGGGAATTAGAATTGGAAGTACTTTTTAACGGTATTCTTATTTTTGCTAATCGCTCAAACATTGTTTGATAAACAAATTTCGAATGTGTGACAAACAATGCTTGGTTGTTTGGCAAGAGCCTTATGATTGCTAAGCAATATTTCGTGACGTGGCCAAACGTTCAAACATTGCATGATAAGCTAACTTCAAATGCCTGGCAAACAATGTTTGGTCGTTGGGCCAGGGCCTTATGTTTGACAAGCAATGTTTTGTGACGTTGTCAAACAGTCAAACATTGCTTGATAAGCAAATTTCAAATGTTTTACAAACAATGTTTGATTGTTTGGCCAGGGCCCTATGTTTGTCAAGCAATGTTTGATGACGTGGCAAACCGTTGAAACATTTCTAGAAAAGTAGATATCTAATGTTTGAAAAAACAATGTTTGATCTTCTGTTTTGTGACGTGGCCAAACGTTCAAACATTTCTCGACAAGCAAACTTCAAATGTTTGACTAACAATGTTTGATCGTTTGGCCAGAGTCTTACAGTATGAAGTGAACAGGCTTGTGAATACAGTATGAAATTTCAGCTACCAACGGATATTTCGCTTAGTGTTCAAAATAGAGTTAACAGGGCTACTGCTTGCGTTATCATAGGTATAATGTAGTTTACTGGAGTAACACACAGTTAACTCACCATACAAAGGTGTTTTACCAGCCAACACAATCACAATCAATTGTAGATCCAAATGTGTTGCAATCAGCATTTTAAATAATCCTTCAATATCATCAATATTCCTATTCACATATTCACAGTACACTGGCTGTTGAGCAAAAGGCATGTTCAATTTCTCCCCAGCTTCAACCAGATTTGATACGAAATGCTTCACAGCGTGATAATTGCAATGTTTTTCTTGAACGAAAAGCACCAACGCCCATCTATCGACTGCTTTAGCAGAATGGAATATCTTGTCTCGAAGATCCCAAACACCTTAAAAAAACGAGATGCGTAACAATGTTATTTAGCATCTACAAATAATCAGTCATAATGATCTGGGGTCTATGTGATTGGCCCCTCAATACTGATCAATTTTGCACGGATTTCATAACACAGAAAATATCCAACATTGAACAGGGGCAGGGAGGGCAAGGTGGGGCAATGAGGACTCTGAATCTTCTCAATGTTTGATCCTTTAGGCACTAGCCAAATGATCAAACCTTGTTCGCCAAACAATTGAGATTTGCCTTAAAAACAGTGTTTGACCGTTTGGCAACGTTGGGTGATTCTGAGAAACTTCCAAAACATTTTCCACTTGTCGTAAGTTAACAAATGCACGATAAGCAATATTTTGTGACGTGGCCAAACAATCAAACATTTTGTTTGACAAGCGAATTTCGGATGTTTGACGAACAATATTTCATCGTTTGGCCAG
>JAADKT020000243.1:0-11732 GCA_011763395.2 Chrysaora chesapeakei
GTCAGAATGCAAGGTAGCATTAAATAAAGTTTTCTTCATACCTTGACATCATCAGCAGTCTTGTACGTATATTTTGGCTTCTTTAGTTCCTGTATAAAAAGCGTTAGTACAAAAAGTCTATTTATCCACATCTAAATTTATATTTTTTCTAGTTAATTATTCTGGCTTGTTTATATATCAGTTTCATACTCCGAGGAGCATCAGATGAAAAGGTTGTATAAAATACATTCGAAGACACTTTGATTGAACTGAAAAACTCAAGGACATACCGTATTTCCACAAATAAGCGTTCACCCTTGAATAACCGCTCTCTCTTGCTTGCGCCGGGCATCAGGTTGGTCCCAGATTAGACTTGCTTCCCAAGTCCCTAACTTTCGCTCACATTGAATTGAATTGACGTTGTTGTTGTTCGCTTCAGTTAGTTTGAGCGTCCAGCAATTCAATTCAATAGCGATAACTGCGACTCATGTAGTAAGTCTAGTCCCAGTACACCTGATAGCGTATGTGCAAGCTCCTGATCAGAGGAATCAAGAGACTCTCTCTGCCTGTTGTTGCAAAACTTGGTTTTCGTCAGAACGTTAGTTTACTCATAAATCTTCAAATAATTGTTCTCTTTGAGGCGGATTTTCAAATAAGTACCCAGGACGCTTAGTTGATAAAATACGGTAAGTATGGGGAGTCTTTTAATGAACAGATAAAAATTACCGATTGTAGAAAGCTGGTTAATGCATACAAAGCAGGCATCATCTATTGCATAAATAGATACTTATCAAAGGCGTACCTGTCCTGACTTTCTCCATTGCCCAAGTTGCCTTATTTCTTCTTTAATTTGTTGTTCTTCCTCTTCTTCAGAATCGTAAACTGGCTGCAGAAAGATTTTTACATTAAGACTTTTAAGTTAAGGTCAGATGCATAGACTTTAAATTTAATGTCAGATAGAAGAGATCCGAATCACAAAAGTATAGAAATCATTACAACAAATGGACAAATGGATAACTACCTCCTTTTCTGCACCAGGTCTCTCTGATCCATAAGCTCCAACCGCTGCTCGTCCAGATCTTTTGAAGGCTTGCACTGGTTCAACAATACCCTAGTTTAAGAAAGACAAGTATAAGCAAGCTGAATGGCATTAGTTTTCTTCCGTTATGGGCTGGCAATGGCTTCAGGAGGTTATTGAACGACTGCGAGGTCAATGCTGCAAAATATCCGGACCGAAGCATGACGCACAGACTGAACATAGTGAGGTCCTTACAAGAAGCTGAGGTCGTCACATGCAACGAGAGTAAAATTAAGAGCAATTTGAAAAGTTTTAAGACAAGAAATATATCAAGGAAGAATATCAAGCTCACCTCTCCTTTCTTTCCAAGACCTTTACCGTGCACATAGCCCATCTAAAGCAATAAGGGAGAAAGAATTAAACACTCGCATAAGTGAATAGCAATTATGTTTAAAACATTAACATATTTTCAATTCAATATTTTTCTTTGTAGAATACAAAAACCTAAAATACATCATAATACTGAAAAAAGTTGTATCCTACACAACCCAAGAAAAGCAGAGCTTATCTAGCTTGGGCCGTAAACTTAAAAAGATAAAAGAAAAAAAAAGTTATAGGTTTAAATTCTAAAACAACTACAAGAAAACAGCTAATGCAATACAATAAACAACAGAACACAGCAAATATTATTGAACATATAATGAATTTAGGTGAATATTCAAATACTTGTCTTTCATATCAAAGATATATCTTTGCTGTTTAAAGAATTATATGGCCAGGAAAGTAATTCACAAAATGTATGGTACCTTTTCCATGAGCTTTTGCCCAAAACCCTTGGTGTGCCTTGTCCATGCACCAAACTTGCTGAAAAAGAAACCAAAGGATCTATCATTCAAAACAGTTCATCAAGGTGATTTTTACTGAAATTTCACATTTTAAGCTAAAAAAAGTTGCCGTTTCACGGTTTTTGACCCTCCTATGACCCCCCTATATAGGCTGAATCTGATGTAAAAATGCCACAGGGTATGAATAGGTTACTCTTTCTTAAAATAACACCCCATTTTTCATTGAACATGCCTTTTTGCTCCTCCAGTGTTGGATGTCTGGCTACACAAGGATGGATGAAGCTCTAAGGCTATGGTTTCTTGGTAGAGGGGCTAAAGAGGCCATTCCCTGCTCTGTAATCAACTGTGCACATGCAAATGGCACAATTTATCTGTTTCCAGGGGAAGAGCTAATACTCCCAACACCTAAGCTTCTCAAAACAAAAAAAAATAGCAGCAATTCTATGCCCTTCTAAACATACCTTGAAACTTGCTTTGTATTTGCATTTTTCCCTGTAAAGATGATGCAAGAATGCTGTTACAGATAATTCAAACCAAGCATTCAAAAAACCAGATCATTAGAAAACATACAGAACAGTGGCTTTTTAGCAAATAAACATTTGACAGACCTTTTGTCTTTCGTCCTATAGATGTTATAGTAGCTTTTTCACTTTTCACTTTTCCTGATGCAAAGCTTTTTGGCAGATTTGAATCATCATCATCAAAATCATCATCTAAAGAGCAAGAGAGTACAGATAAGAAGACATTTTGATTGAAGTTGATTCAGTGGCATGGTGGCCCAGCAGGAACAAGCATGCCAGAACAATGGGGCAGCTGGGGTGGCTCCCTACCTTGCCACAGAATAGGGATCCTATAGATCATTTCAGTAGAAGAAAAATTTTCAAAACCGCAAGATATCAATTTTTTGATGTGAAAATCCCATAAAGTACCCAAAAATTAGTCTAGGTGCAAAGTTTTACTATCTCAGCGCTTGTGGAATCGATTTTACGAGCGTTCAAAGTTCACGATTTTATAAGGGCTTTGACCCTGTGGGGTAAAAAGTTTCACCAAGTTCATTTTTTTGCGGTCAAAGCCTTTATGAAATCAGGAACTTTGAATGCTCACAAAATTAAGAACACAAACGCTAGGACACTGAAACTTTGTACCTAGACTAAATTTTGGCTGCTTTATACAATTTTCATATCGAAAACTAGATATCATGTGATTTTGAAAATTTTAATGCTGTGTGATGTCATACTGAAATGATCCATTCACGCATCCACTTAATCCCTATTCTGTGCCCTTATCCTAGTAAGAATTGGTGGCCAAAAGATGTTCTGTGCCTGTGTATGCCCAAAAGATGTTCTGTGCCTGCCCTAGGTAGCATCACATTCACAGCCAGGGATGAGGTCTTGATTAGTTAACCTACTACCTAATATGATCCTAGCCTTCACCATTTCACCTTCTCTGTTCCACAAAGTCAGAGGCAAGAGCCACCAAGAGGGGTGACACTTGATAACATGACCATGTCGTCAGAAAATCGAAAACAAGAAACTTGATAATAGTAGGGTATCCTTTTTATTTTATCAAACCTTTATCTTCATCTTCTTCATCGTCTTCTCCTTCTTGCTTTTGTGTGAAACCACCACTGACAAAGTCTAAGCCACTCGTATAGTCGGCCTTCCTTTTTGTTCTCGACGAAGATCTGTCATCATCATAATCTTTATCTGCCCACATTCCATAAATCGCCTGCTCTTTTGTAAATTTTCTTCTTGAACCTGGGTAAAATGCATCTTGCAGATCACGTTCAGTAACTTCAAAACGCTCTACTTCTTCGTCAGACGACATGATTTGTCGAAATTCTTCAGGAGCCGGTTGCAATGCTTCTCTCACGTTCAAATGTCAATTTGAGAGCCTAGGCCATTTCGCCTCCTTTCGGTTTTCGGTTAATGTTTATCTATTCAGATCGAGGCAAAGTATGGTCAATCCGCTTTTCATTTCGTTTCAAGAGATTTCACTTCTTTTTTCCTTTTTTGAGAGACCTTGACCTTATATAAAAGTTTTTCAGCCTAATTGTTACTGTTTCGATAATACGGTGTATTTTTAGAGATCTTTTTCTTTACTTCATTTTTAACCTATTTCCTTTTAACATATCTTTTTCATCTACTTCAACTTAGAAATTTTGCACATTTTCAAGACATCCTCAATCTCTAAGGCACCATCTGATCATTTTGCCACTCTAGAAATAACATTACATTAATGTTTACTTTTCAATTCTTCAGAGTTTCCGCTGAGTTCTGAATGCTTACTTTGTGTCCTCTACGTTGCCTGGTTTGAGAGATTTCCCTTCATACTGGACTGAAGCTGCACGCAATATTTAAAACTCAGCAGTAAATGAAGGTTAGATGACCTATCGGTTCTACCAAACGACAGAATAAGCTATTTGCCTGCAAAAATGACAAGAGCATTTCTGAAAATGAAGCCCAAAGTGAAGTAAATGTTCTTAAAAAGGAAAAGTATATCTGGAGTGTGGAGTTACAAACAGTTGCTAGCTTCTTAACTTACTAAACTAAACCGAGGGGTATTTCACTCTCCAAATGGCGTACGAGATTCCTGTTGAAACTAAAGGATTTTCAAGGGATTTCCTTGAAATAAATAGAGATATAAGGGCAAGGTTGTACGAGATCCAGCTTGTTTAATGATCAACGAGTTTGGATAGGTAAAAAGTGTTAAAAAATGATAAGGTCAGGAGTGGGATATTTGAATGAGCTGCAGACTAAAAACGTGAGAAAAATCACAACATGCAAGTGATATTTTTTTGATCAGAATAATAACACTTTTTCCTTTATGTTAAGGAAATAACACGTTTCGAAAGCAGGTAAAACACTGAATTATTAAACAGACTAGTCGTGACATCATACATGCTAAGATGGTTAATGAAAAGATTTGATCTTAAGTACTACAAAATAATAAATAAAATATAACCATAAATCTGGACTGAATAACGTTTGAATCATTGTCGTTATTTCATGTTCTAAAGTAAATGATAGGTTATTAGTCTATTTCAAATGGTAAAGATATCAATATGGTTGTAAATGAAAGGACGAAGGCAGAAAAAGTTATAGGTCTTCATATGACCTTCATTAACTTCAACTCAAAGTTTTGTCCCCTTTATTTGCCTTATGATATCTGTATCATCATCATCATCCAACCAGAACGATAGTTTATCCATCAAAGACACTACTCCACTTGCTAGAAAACTCCCAAATATTGCAGATGATACAATAACACCAAACAGTTCCATTCTCTGAATATCGTTAACAGGTCTTGCAGGAACTTTACTGTAATTGGAAAGAGCTACATTTTTGATGTTGCCTGCATTGTGATAACTTTTACTCCAAAAAACCATCTTTCCAGTATCTCTCTTGTTTCGAATTCTTCGTAAACATTGCCTCAAGTAATGACCTCTGCTTATCATATTTGAGAAAAAACTGAAGAGCCAGGGAGAAATCCACCAGCTTGGATCAGCTTATCTTCCTCTGCCTTCTCAAGTAGTGTAAATGCTAATAGAGTGTGTGCTAATCACTCACAGAGGGAATCTCTAATCTTCAAAACTTCTGATAGATTACCCAATGTTTTTAGTCATAATAATTGTTGCTTTATGTACGAGTGTATTACGTCGAGAGCTAATTATCAAACAGTAACTGAGACTGATGGAGATAAGATTTAAGAGAACAGCTGCTTTACAGGTTTGGTTGCTCTTCTGTGCTCGTCCTGAGAATTATAGTTTGAATGTCATTATGTAAATGTTGCGAAAAATTCAAAATTGGAAACATGTAGGCTCTTATTATGGGAAAACTTCTAGTTCTTAGCAGATTTCTTCTCTTCATAGAGACAGCGTTATAAGGTAAGTGGTATAAGCTACTTCGTCTGAGATCTAAGGCTGGACTTAGACCTTAATAAAATTCGGTCGTTGAAATTTTTACAGTTTTCTCCTGATAGGAAACTTTAATTAGACCCCGCACGAGGCCTTTACAACTTAACGTGACTCTAATGTTATACGACTATACACGAAGTACTTCAATGCTGACTCAGCATATTATTTTGCTTGCTTGAACCCCTGTGTTTTCATGGAATGGAAGTCACAGTGCGGAAGAGAAGAGCTCAACAACTTGACAAAGGCGGAAGTATAAAACCAGCTGCAAATATGGAAAGGGAGGTTGATAACAGCCTTGCCCGAGAAGAAAGCACAATAAATTTGATAACACACACATCAAAAAGAAGAAGGACCATAATTTTGTATGTGTTGTGTGCACTGCTTGTATGCACAACTGTGGTATTTTGCAGCTTGTATGCAGTGACAAAGAAAAATCAAAGAGAAGGCCAAACAGCATCTAATTTTAAACAAAGTAATTAGTACACTATCTTTCACTGGATCCCTCGGGTTAATTTGCGCGCTCAACATTCACTGTAGTATTAGCCTGCATTGCTAAAATCAGACTTTAAGGAGAGATTGTTTTTCTAGTACTGGAGAATAATAGAATGACGTCATAGTCGTCATCATTAAAGTGCCTTAAAGTTGAACCTCAAGCCACTCAACATCTCCAGAATAAACTAGATAATCTTAAAGTAGATTTGATGCATTCTGTCAACTTTATCACGTGTATCTCAAATGAACAATGGTCGATTACGATCAAGTTTGATTGTGATATGATTTTGATGTGATTTGATATGATTGTGTTATGATTGTGAAGCTGGATGCCCTTAGAAGTTCAGATTGTGAAATCTTTTTGTTGCAGGAGATAAAAAAGGGAATACTTCCCCTTAGTCTTAGGCAAATAAAATAATGAGTCTCCTCTTGGAGAACAGAACAGCACTAAAGACTCCAAATTAACAACATTTGGTGGCAAACAGGAACAAATGTGTATCAATCCTTAAGGACCAAGATTTTAAAAAATATTGCACATTTTAAACCCTGATTCATCTATGCTTTTTATTTTCTCTGTTTGGTTTCAGGAAAAGGAAATGGAGTTTGTTGCAAAGGACTACAGAGGTACAGTACTTGATGATAGTATGCAAGCTCTTTGCAAAAAGATTTGTATAAATAATAAGAGAACACATGGGCAACTGATGACCAGGACTGTTTGGGACTGGTTACCAACTTGTGACCTTGTTTGGGTTTAAAACCAACCATTGTCCACAGTATCCATGCATACTGGGGCAAGAGGGCATCACAGCCATAGAGAACCTGCCTAATGCATTTGGAGAAAAAACATCATCATCATTGATCATCATCATCACCATCATCATCATCATTATCATCAATGATCATCATCCTCATCATCATCATCATCATAATCATCATCATCATCATCACCATGATCATGATCATCATAATCATCATAATCATCAACATGATCATCATCATCATCAGCATCATCACCATGATCATTATCATCATCATCATCATCATCATCATCATCATCATTATCATCATCACCATGATCATGATCATCATAATCATCATCATCATCATGATCATCATCATCATCATCATCATCTAAACATGCATTAATTTTTGACAATTTTTAGGGATATTTTTTTTCATTTCCAGCACGCTCTCCCCTTGGTCATACAAATGTTCAAATGGCAGATGTGAAAAGGTTCCAGGTGCACCAAAAACAAGATCACAGCAGCTCACTTCATGCAAGATGTCTTGCGGTGAATTTGGTGGTTTGTGGCCAAAACCTCGCACAAAGCCAGTAATTGGTAACAATACCATTCCTATTTTACCAAACAATATTTTCCTTGCAAATGTACTCTGCAAGGGACAAAAATGCTCTGAAGCTGGAAAAGTTGACACTGGTCTAAAATCCATGATTGCTTTGGCGTTTGGATATTTTGTAAACACGACAAAGAAAACCTGTTTACCGGTCGCGGTTTATGACCCGTCTACCTGCAGTAAAGAATCTCAGTCAAGCCGGGTTTCTGTGACCGTAACGGTTAAATCGGAAGAAACAAAGCTGACATTGTCAACATCAGAAGCGTACAAACTTTCAATCAACAGTAAGGATGATAAAATAATGGTTGACATTAGCGCTGATACATTTTTTGGAGCAAGGCATGGCTTGGAAACCTTAAGTCAGTTGATAAGTTATGATGAGTTGAGCGATTCGCTACAGATCGCATGTCATGCTGAAATTATCGACAGCCCCGCATACCCTTTCCGAGGCCTTATGCTTGACACAAGCAGGAATTTCTACTCCGTAAAGAGCATTCTTCGCCAACTTGATGCGATGTCTTACAACAAACTAAATACATTCCACTGGCATATAACGGATACTCATAGTTTCCCGATATTCATCAAGGAACAACCGGAAATGTCCTTATTAGGAGCTTATTCACAGAGACAGGTCTACAGCCAAGATGACGTCAAAACTATTATCGAACACGCACGAATACGCGGGATCCGCGTTTTACCTGAGTTTGATCAACCTGCACACGCTGGAAATGGTTGGCAGTGGGGCAAACAGTCAGGGAAAGGGGACATGGCGCTTTGTGTTAATAGCAGACCATGGCAATCTTACTGCGTGGAGCCACCATGCGGACAGCTAAACCCGCTGAATAACAATACGTATGATGTGCTTAGTACGATATACAAAGATTACCTTTCCAGGTTTTCCCCTGATCTTTTTCACTTCGGCGGCGATGAGGTCAACATTAATTGCTGGAACACATCTGCAGAGATTGTCCAATGGATGAAGTCGCATGGTAAAACACGGACCACGGCTGACTTTATCGATTTCTGGAATCTGTTTCTTGTGAAAGCTGTAGAGAAATTCAAATCACTTGAGAAAAACGTTCCACTTATACTCTGGTCAAGTAAAATGACGGAACCTGAATATCTGGATAAATACCTTGATAACAAAACATTTGTCATACATTTATGGAATAAAGCAAATGAAAAATCTACGGCTAATATATTGAACAAGGGCTATCGTGTGATTTTTAGTAATTATGATCACGTCTATCTGGACTGTGGGTTCGGTTCTTGGGTATCCGATGGTAACAACTGGTGTTCTCCATATAAAGAGTGGCAATTGTTCTATAATCTCAGTCCAAGAAAATTCATGTCAAATCTCAATGTATCATTGGACAGGCTTGCTGGTCAAGTCCTAGGAGGAGAAGCCAATATGTGGTCTGAGCAGGTAACATTACTATTGTGTAGTACTAGGATGATTCGAAATACGCGAGACGCGCTTGCTACGCTGTAGCGGCTGCTATACTCCTGCAATTCATGGAAGATCGTTCCCGTTGCTGAGCCGCCAAGTTTCCGAGGTGGCTAAACTGGGAGACATCGAGGGGACATGTGATGTGTGAAAATGTTGCGCGCGACATGTCTCCTAGTTTAGCCCTTAAGAGCTCCCTTTTATTTGAGCTGCCTATCAGGTTAGTTCCTGACACCCTGTTAATGGTGTGTGTGCAAGCTCTCGAGCGACACCTTTTGTCACTTGCTGAAAAACTTAGTTTTCACCAAAATGTTAGATGGTTTATTCATAAATTTTCACATAATTGCTCGTCTTTAAGACGGAATTCTAAATAAGCGCCCTAGGCACTTAATCGAGGAAAAGCGGTACTGTAAAAAGGCAAGCAAGCCCAGGATGGTAAACAATGTTTCGCTGCTTGTTTAAATTCTAGCAAGTTTCTAATGTTTCCCAAACAATGTTGCGCACCTTTTCTAAAAAACATTAGTTTCAACTGTTTGGCAAACAATGTATCACAGCTTTCTAGAAAAGCAAACAAGTTTTCGAATGTTTGGCAAACAATGTTCCATAGCTTTGCAAACAAGTTTCAAACGTTTGGCAAGCAATGTTTCGCAACTTTTCCAAAGACACACTTGTTTCAAATGTTTGGCAAACAAGTTTCAAATGTTTGGCAAACAATGTTTCGCAGCTTAGCAAAAGGCAAACAAGTTTCAAATGTTTGGCAAACAATGTTTCGCAGCTTTCTAGAAAAGCAAACAAGTTTTCAAGTGTTTGGCAAACAATGTTCCGTAGCTTGACCAAAAGGCAAAGAAGGTAATTATTGGATATTCGAGATTGTTGGTTATCTGTTGCAGTTGACTTAAAAAAACCAATAGCAGCAATTTTATTCAGTATGCCAATTGAATACTCAGGTTCTGACATTTTCAGTACTGATGATGTTTCTTATTCAACTTCTTAGGAAAAATGCCTGTATTTAAGTATGAATTTTAGAAACGATTTTCTTAACATGGAAGTTTTCTTACCTGTAGGTCGATGAGAATTCAGCAGAAATGAAGATCTGGCCTCGAGCAGCTGGTTTAGCCGAGCGTCTTTGGTCAGACCCAAATACCCCCTGGATCGATGCTGATTCCCGGATGGTACACCAGAGACAAAGGCTTGTAGAACGGGGCATCAATGCCGATGCTTTGAAACCTCTTTGGTGTTATCAAAATTCTGGTTTCTGCAGAGGATAAGAACATGGGAAATGTTATTTCTGGCTGCTATTTCTTCCGTTCAAATATAATTGGCGAATTCATTTTGAAATCTTATTGCAAGATTTAAAATAATTATAATATATGACTTATGTTAAAGCTGCTCGCTGTGAAAGAATATTCAAACATATGGAAACAGTAGTTATCATTATCAATGTTTGATTTGTATCAAAAAGCATCGTATCTATGTATCATGATTTTGTAAATTTGAATTTCATTCACCAATTACATTTTGAACAACAACAAATGTTTTGTAAGTAATGTTTTTTGCATCTTGGACAAATGGCAAGAAAGTCTCGACTGTTTCGCAGCTTGTCTTAAATCTTGTCTTAAATACAAACAAGTTGCAAATGTTTGGCAAACAATGTTTCGGTGCGTTTAAAAAAGGGAAACAAGTTTCAGATTAATGGCAAACAATGTTTCGCAGCTTTTCCGAAATCCAAACGAATTTCAAACGTTTGGCAAACACTGTTTCGCAGCTTTTCCAAAAGGCAAGCAAGTTTCAAATGCCTGACCAGCAATGTTTCGCAGTTTGTTCAATAGACAATGAAGTTTCAAATGTTTACCAAACAATGTTTCTCAGCTTGTCCAAAATGCAGACAAGTTTCAAATGTCTGGCAAACAATGTTTTGCAGGTTGTCCAAAAGGCAATCAAGTTTCAAATTTTCGGCAAACAATGTTTCGCAGTTTTCTCAAAAGATAATGAAGTTTCAAAAGTTTGGCAAACAATGTTTCGAAAATGCAGGCAAGTTTCAAATGTTTAGTAAACAATGTTTCACAGCTTTTCAAAAAAGCAAGCAAGTTTGAAATGTTTGACAAACAATGCATCGCAGCTTGTCCAAATTTCAAACAAGTTCCAAATATTTGGCAAACAATGTTTTGCAGGTTGTCCAAAAGGCAATCAAGTTTTAAATGCTTGGCATGCAGTGGTTTCGCAGCTTTGTCGAACGAAAAACAAATTGCAAAACAAAACAGTTTTGACAAATTCACTCAACCGCACACAAGCCTCAAATGTTTAGCCAAACAAGGCTTAGCAGCTTTGAAAAACAGCAAGCAAATTGGTTGTTAAAGCAACTTCTCCGTTACCAATGAAATACCTGGCAACCGTCAAGGAAAACTTCAGGAAGGCTTCCAAGGTTTGGCAACCAAAGTTTTGCCAAAGGCAAAACAGCAAACAAAGTAATTCAAATGTTTTGAAAACATTGTTTGATGGACTGGCACTGGCCTAATCAACCGAAAACTTTGAAGCAGGGGTAAGAAATTATGCTTTCTCTGCAAGTTGCGCTGGTTTTCTGTACAGAGAAATTAGCATGCTAAAAAATTTTCTGCTGAAAAGCGTGAGCTGCAAAGTAACATGTTTTAGGTAGTTTTTCGAGTATTTGTTGTCTATTTTTGA
>JAADKT020000354.1:0-11731 GCA_011763395.2 Chrysaora chesapeakei
GATTTGAATCTAGAAACAATATACAGAAGATTAGGAAAATGAATGAAATTTTATTGGTAGAAGGAAAAACCTAAGGTGATATTGAGTTATCAAATGGTTATCTCCAGAATGGAAGTATGCTCTGTGCACCCAAGGTAATGTACATGCAGCTCTTTGCAGCAAACAATAGGTCACATGACCTTTCCATAGTTTTTTTGCAGTGCAACATGCACACAGAGCAGCGTATGGCAGTTTTCAATGAGATCTCAGGTGTGCAAGAGCCACTTTCTATAGATCACTTCGGTAGAATTAAAACTTTTCAAATTCACAAGATATCAATTTTTGATGTGAAAATTGTATAAAGCACCCATAAATTAGTCTAGGCGCAAAGTTTTACTATCTCGGTGCTTGTATTATCAATTTTACGAGCGTCCAAAGTTTACGATTCTTTAAGGGCTTTGACCGTGTGGGGTAAAACATTTCACCAAGTTCATTTTTTGCGGTCAAAGCTTTATAGAATTGGGAACTTTGAATGTTCATAAAATTAAGGAAATAAGTGCTAGAACAGTGAAAATTGCACCCAGACAAAGTTTTGGATGCTTTATGAGATTTTGACATTGAAAACTCAATCTTTTTTACTCTTGCCTTTCTAGACCGCTCTATCAAATCCCTTAACCAAATTTTTAACTTTTTTGTTGTAATTAAATGTCACAAAAAGTCCCTTAAGACTGGGGATATAAAACAGGTTAGAATTTCTATTATAGGTACTGTCTGCTTCGATCAACCTCCAGAATTTGCTTTGAAAAAATTTTATGGAAAATTCCACAACGAGGTTGGTTTACTTTAGCAGGATGCCATTTCACACTTTTTCATTGGTCACCAACCTTGTCGCTTATCTCAATTTTATTCTCTTTGCACCATTTCAGAAAGTTGCCAAGGATCTCACACTCTTCTGCTTTTGCGTTATTCTCTGCCATGACATCCAATCCGACAAGGAGACGCTGATTAAAAGTTTAATTTCTGCTAACTTTGCAACATGCTTCTTTCATCTTTACTTCTTTTTGTCTGTTTTGTATTAGCCTCGTTCACAAACAGCAACACAACAGCCAACAACAACAACGCAAATACTATTTCCAAGATGGCAGCCTAATTTTCAGAATGAATCTCGTTAGTTATGATGACTCAGCGAGCTCCAGTGACTCTTCTAGCGATGATGAGCAGAATATTTCATTACGAGCAGAAACAGTGAAAAAAATACTTCCACTTCCAGACCTAGATAGCCTCGAAAGTACCGTCAAATCAAGTGAAAATGCGAAACAAAGTTTAGGTGCAAACAGTATCTTTATCAACCCATTCTCAAAACAGGAGGAAGATAGACTTAAAATTCTTTCAAAACATGTTCAGTTAAGTGAAAAAAGCGAAACGAATCCCAGAAAAGAGGATATAAAATATTGCTATAAATTCAGAAGAGGGAAATGTCGTTTTGGGGACAAATGTAAATTTGTGCACGCATTGCCCCAAAATACCCGTAGCAAACCCCCTGAACTTAGTGTTAAACGGGAACCTGAACTTATTGGAGACCTTTTCGGTGTGTTTGATAATAATGGTGATGATGAATCTGAAGAGCAACTGGCCAATAGAAAACGTCGACAAGGATTATCAGCAGGACTTATTCCTTCTAAAAAAGTCATGACCATGTATAATAAACACAAAAATTAATAAACTATCTTGCAAATTTAATTTCTATGTATACTAGATTCAGTTAATTTTGTATTTCACATTTCTATTCATTTTAATTGTCTGTTGAAGATTTTTGTTGGCTACTTGAAAGCCCTCAGCTATCATTGTGGCTGAATTATCTGTAATAGGTAGGGCAATCTCCTTTCACCCCAAGCCAGGCTTTCTGGAATGCTTCAACAACATCTGAAAGAAAACGAGAAGTGCAACAATAATAATAATAATAATAATAATAATAATAATAATAATAATAATATTAATTTGTTAAATTACTCTTGCATAACCAAGTTGTACAAAGTTTGTCCTAAACTGACACCTGTGTAACGATTTTTCTCATAATCTTGCAACCTGTTTTTAGTTTCTTAATCGACCACTGGAAAGTACTACACCTCGAAAGGTTGGAAATCCCAGCTGAACAGCACAGCTCTAAACTGTGCATGCATTATTATATTTGGATTCAACGAATCTTATCTTCCTAACTGTTTAAGCACCCTGCC
Organism: Chrysaora chesapeakei; assembly: GCA_011763395.2. Lineage (NCBI taxonomy): Eukaryota > Metazoa > Cnidaria > Scyphozoa > Semaeostomeae > Pelagiidae > Chrysaora > Chrysaora chesapeakei. The sequence goes on from JAADKT020000354.1 coordinate 2,214, forward strand.
ATCATATGGCATTCTCTCATAAACGATGTAATTTTGCCGTAGACCGTTCTCTCAAATTGACTCCATTTGGCTTGCTTTAAGGTTGCATTAAGAATTTGGCTTGCTGTTGAAAACTTTGCTGCATGCGACAGAATTAACATACATCAAAAGTTGAAGTCACAATTAGAAATGACGAAGAAACGACTGGATGAGTTGACGAGAATCTTGCAGATACGTAGAAGGTGAGAAAGCTTAATTTTCATAATCTGTCTTTCTTTGGCAATTTGGAAATTTCGTTAACATGACTGCAAAATATCCACCGTTTTTTCCAAGTTTTTGTCAAATTTATCAAAATTTTTCTCTAAATAGATATTCATACGTTTTCAAAGAGGTTATCACTACCTGCGATAGCCTTCCATAAAAAAGGTGGTTGGGTCAAAAACAAGTTAGGCTTGGTTCAGGCATAGTAAGTCTTATTTTAAGGTGAAGATGAAGTGGTGTTTTAGTGCCAGTCGCTAGGATTTGGTATGTGACACTACCATGGCTGGGATCGAACCCTGACCACACTGAGCTTTCCTGACGTCACGAGTCAACTGGATTACACGACGACACGAAGCCACAGCACCTTCATTTGCCGACCGAACTCTCCTCAACAATTTAGGACAATAGAAGTACGAAGTCGTATTCTATTTGGTACGGCAGATTTGTAGAGTGACGAGCATCTTTGACCCACTCACGGAGTTAATTTCGTCGTGCGAGTAAGAGCAGTTTGGTTTGAAACGTTAAATGTGCCGACCAGCGTGGAAGAACGCGTTCAATTGATTCTTTTCGAGTAAACTAGAACAACAAATAACTACAATAAATTTGAGGGACAAGACATTCAGTTTTGTTGTGTAAATTTTCTTGTCCAGTCCTGGGCCACTCTGGGGTTCTATTCGTTTGCCTCCTTAATCACAAAATAGAGAATCTTCTTATTCACAGAGAATCCCTATGCTGTGCCTTAGTATAGGTCATTCGATCACTGAAGGCTGAAGACAAACAATAAAACAATTAAAATACCTTCATGTAGAGGTCCATTTTCAAGAGCCTTTAAGTTACTTTTAAGGTGTTCCATTTTAGAAGCACCAACTATTATTCCATCTGAGGAATAAAAAAATAAAAAACCACATAACTGACGGTCAATAATGGACAAGATTGAATGTTGCCTATCAAACAGGTCCTACCTCTTTGATAGGCAACATGTGTGGCGTTTGTTGGCCCCGATGGAATCCCTCCATTTATGGGTGGAGATTAGTAATAAGAGGTTAGGGTACATCCATATGGGAGCCAGTTGTTAGGTTATTCAACTTGTAACTAACTAAGGCAGACCTATTACATTACGTCAGATTATTGCAGAGTACGACTAATGTAATAGGTCGAGACATAGGGCATAACTATACAGATATTTCCTACCATCAGCATCGAGGCCTGAGTGGTGTCTCATCCACCTCAGAGCAGCTTCAGTAGTTGTAACTTGACCTTCTCCATATTGTTTTGTCAATGCTTCGTTTACTAATTGAACTCCATTGAAATAACTCTTCTTCCAAAACCGATTTCGATACCTAAAAGCCAAAACTGCAATGTTGAATGTTTTAATAGCGTGTGCAAAAGAAACACAAGTGCCAGAACAAGATGCCAATGAAAAAACAGAACATTTTAAATACTTAATAAGATGTAGTTCTGCAGCCTGACGCGTATCTATTGAACCAATCAGAAAAGTTACAGGTTTGACGGGGGTTTGATTGACAGGTTTAAACACTAATAAGCTCACAGGATACAGGGGGATGGGGATGACCAATAGAATTACTTCAAGTGGGTAAATGAACTCTGTCTTTCTACACAGAAATTGCGTTTAACTTTGATGTGGACAGATTGCAAAACCTTTAAGTGCAACAGAGAGCTTCTTTGTCGATTATTCAGAAACAATCCTCGCCGTCTTGCATTTGAGAGATTGGCCGACAGCGAACTTATTCATATATCTAAGCCGAATATGAATTTGTTCCCATGTGGTTTCAGCCTAAATGCATGCATTTCGGTAGTTTAGACAAGGCAAAAAACCATACATGCTAAAATCTATTTTCATTAAATGTATCGATATATTGCTTACGCTTCTGCCCATTTTCCACCGATTTCAAAAAACCTTCCTCTTGGTTTCTTCTCTTCCACGTCTTCATAAGAATATCTACCAGTAAGTAAGCCCCCAGCAAGCTAAAATCAAGTACGATTTTTTAATTTTGACGCCGCACAGCAATGAGTCATGATAACAACTTTAATCATGCGAGATAAAGACTGGCTTCCATGTAGCCAAAAGTGGCTGTGCCAGTGCTGAGACACGGCTGTACCAGTGCTGAGACAGTGGTTACTATAAAATGGTTTCACATTTCCTCGCATTTGATTGGCTTAATACAGTCATGTGCTCAATGAGAACAAAGGCAGGTGCCACAGACACTTCGCTGACGACTGCGTTGCATGTTTCCGTTAAAATTTTCTAGTGGCTGAAGCGTCATAGGCCGGGAAAGTTGAACCAAACTCAACTTTTTATGTCGGCACTACCGTGGTAGAGCAACCGTCCAGCCACGGTAGATCCACCGTAAGGAAATGTTTCAATTAAAACTGAAAATGTCACAGCACTGTCTCAGCACTGGTACCACCGTGTCTCAGCACTGGTATAACCACTTTTGGCTATTTGGGAACCAGGCTTTATGCCCATCTTTTTTTATTTGTATCAATAACGTGTACAGAAATTGCATTTTTAGGGTTCCGATGGCATTACAGCGATTCTAACTCCATAATGTTGGCCCTAGTGGTGTGCGCCTTTGCTGTAAATTGTTAAGGTATCCCTTCATGTACTCGTGCCCCCCCCCCCCGCATTTAAGTGTTTTTTTTTTACGGCTATCTCGATTAATATGAGATCGATATCTGCCTGATGTTGTAGAGGGATTATGTAATGTCAGATACTTACTGGATTATAAGCATAAAATCGCAAACCATACTTCTTGAGTGCTGGTAGCAGCTCTCCTTCTACATCCCTACGATGAAAGCAATACGTACATAAGAAACTAAGGCTGGTATCACAATATGATAAGCAGCCTGAGAGCTCAGCGGAGGAGTTTTAAGCAAATGCGCTAAGGAATGTCTTTACATTTAAATATTTTTGGTTCACATCTCTTCATTTAACACGCTAGCGAATCAAAACGCACTGAATGGATGGAAAAAGTTATTCTTTCTTGAAACCTTGGACTATCGCTTAAGAACCCTCTGCATGAAGTTCTCCAAGAGGTGAACTTCAAAACCCTATTTGCAACTTTTGTTTACTCTCCCCTAGACTAGGACCTGTCATTTTAAAATTAATCAATCGGATAGTATACGTAAGACAACAGCCTCTGAACTTTCATTTGCTTTGATTACACGATTTTTTTTAGAAGGATGTGCTTTATGAGAAAGGTAGTACTGCGTTAGCTAAAAACAAAAAACTTAAGGAATTTCTAGTACTAGATCGGAGACCACCAAGGAATCTGATTTTTCTTTAACTTAACATTTCGATTAAAAAATGATGAAGTATTAAATTAACAGAGCAAGCAATGCTTATTCCCGATGGTTTTCAATCATGTTCATTTCTATTCATCTTCCGACCAATATTTTTTCCTTGACGATTGGTTATTTTGAAGAATCACAAAGTAAAAACTTATGAAATCGCTAAGGAATATTGAGTTCTCAAATTTCGCCATTAGTCAATGAATTGTCAGTACTGAGCCTGGGCCCAACTTCCTTATAAAAAAATGCGTGTTGACAATTTGCAATCAAAATGTTAAGGGAACTTGTAAAAAGATTCTCTGAAAAATTAATTTGAGTAATGTTACTTGTAGAGTTCATTATTGTTTCAATCCAAAATATATAGAGAAGAATATAATGATGAACACATGCAACAAACCTTGTGAGTGAGTTATACATCCCTTGATAAACAGTTGGAAGTACCCATCCATTTGACTTGCAAATATGGTAGATCTCTACCTACAACAAATACAATTTTTTTGAATACGTTAACTTCACACGTTTTTTTATAAGAATGCAGTCTATAAGAATATTTATGCTCAAAATCGCTGGAATTTAAGAATTATTTAATAATATTCCCAGGCTCAAGCTTCATGAAGACAATTTTTCTTTTCTTTGCGTTTTTTTCACAAGACACAAAATGTGATTGTCTCGCTATTTGTTTTAAAACACAAATAGAGTTAAATATGCAGATGACAGCGAGCACTACATTGGTAATATGGGATTAACGAAGATGGAATCGTACTCTTAGATTAAGTTTTTTAGGCAAAGATTGGACTTTATTTCTCTTGATCTTCAGGCCAATTCACAACACTGTCTATTAAAAATAATTTAGGATTATTTTTTGGGCTCAAAATCGAAAAATCTTAAGAATAATCGAGGCTCGGCAAAAATTAAGGTATTCTTAAAAAAACGTGTGTTTTCTTGAGCTTAATCTATTCTTGAATGTTTCTTCACCGAAAGTTTCCAACCATTGAAGCGTCGCCTAGAACTCACATAACGACAAGTAATGTAAACACAAGTGAAAGTCAACTTGTTCCGAAATTGGGAGAAACAGCGGAAACATCTCTGGGCACCCGACAATTTTTCGTCTGACATTTTTCACAGTATAAAAGTCAGAAACAGACTGAAACAATTGACTAAGTCGGAATTTAAACCCAGATGCGGATCGAAATGCAGCAATCAGAAAATGAAGCCGAACTGGCATTTGCCCAGAGATGTTTCCGTTGTTTCTCGCAATTTTGAATACAGGCTTGTAGAAAATGGTAATCACAAGACTCAAACCATGACAAATCACAAACGGTATGAGACTGACAGAGCCGACAGTCGGATAACAATCGCTTTGATACATGCATATATAGGTATATATCTATACGGTCAAACTTGGTTACTTACTACTTCCCAAGAGCGATAGTTTGACAATCCAAACTCCTTGAACTTTCCATCTGCATGAGAAACATAAAGTAAAGTTAATGATGTGGGTTGTATTATGGATATAGCCCAGTTTGCGTTAAGCTCAATTTAGACTGAATCGTTAGACCTTGACCTTAGCCAGACGGACAAAAATTGTTTGCCAAACATTTAAAACTTGAAAATTTGAAATGTTTCAACATTTGGTTACATTACAAAACATTTCTTAACAAACAGAATTTCATGGAAATGTTTTTAAACAGTTCAAAAACATTTTTTGCTCGACGAACAATGTTTTTTGATATGATCAAAAGGAAAAACGTTTTGCTTTGCATGCAAATTCCAATCATTTGACAAAAAATGTTTATCAAACTTGTTTGAAAAAACAAATAGCTTTAAGGCCTTACGGTACAGAAATGGCTGCACTGCAAGCAATGCAAATAAATCAACTGAATATACCTTTATGCAACTGGTTGACAGCTCTTAATGTTTCCTCGAGAGAGTTTTTGTGATCAGGCCAATGCAGATAAAATATGTCAGCTTTGTCGGTTTTTAGACTATTGAGAGAAGTATCCAACTGCTTTATTACATCATCATATTTGAAACCTGTTAAAGAGAAAAGAATTTACGATAACTTGAGGTTCTACGTATATATAAAAACAAAATTCAAATCCCATCAATTGTGGTATGCCACTTGTGAAAAAAATCTATCCTAGTGTTCGCCATTCATGACAGATATATATTGTGCTGAAGAAGGCTCAACATAGCCGAAACACAAAAAGCAAAATGGTATGAGAGCCTTGGGCTGTATGGCTCAGAGAGTTAATTGGCGATTTCATTTGAGCTTTATAGCTCAGTGAAAACGTCGTTGGCTCTCTGATCGCGCGGTCCTGGGTTCAAATCCCATCAATTGCGGTATGCCACTTGTGGAAAAACTTATATACAAAAAGATACGAAATCCAAAAATACAGCACTTCCTCGATTACCCGTTCCTTGCTGTATCCCCCTTTCGATAATCCGGTTGCCAGTTTTATGGTTTTAGCGAATGTAACAAGAAGTCCTAGAGAATTTTTCGCTGAGAAAAGCAAATCTTACAGCAAAAATAACTCAAGTAAAGTAGTGGTGTAACCAGATGTCCAACATCGAAGGGGCAAAGGGTGTGGTCAAGGAAAAACAGGGCGTGGCTTTAAGAACAAATACCTAAGTCGTACCCTGCGACACTTACATCAGATTTGGCCTATATACAAAACACACCTTGGTGATGATTGTGGGGCAGCTGCCCCCTCATGCCCCTTGGCTACGCAACTGCTCAAGGATTTGCTCATTTTTCGCAGACCTTCCGTTTCTTTTCATCTTTAAATGGATATTTTCTGACACGGTATTAATATAACGTCAATTTTTTTTTACAAATAGGTTTTTACTTTTCTTCTTTTCTGTATATTTCCATAGAAAACTCCGTTAACCGGATTGTTGGGTTATCGGTTAGCATTTCGAAGAAAAATTAGACTAGTGAGACCGGACAATGGATGAAGCATTATAAAGACTTTTTAAACATTTCTATCATCGTCAGCTCTGGTAAGCTGTATACGATAATACGTTACTCGTTAAATTGTTCATTCGTGAGTAGCCTTACTCTATCACGGACTCTGGGAACTGTTTAGAAAGTTATGTCTATATTATTGAAATTCTCATTTTAATATAGATGGCCCATCAGAGTAAATATATTCGGACTTATCAAGGCTGTTTCTAACACCGTATTAGACATGATAGTCACCGCTTATCACGACAAGCCTTTGATATTTATTTGGGCAACGTTTCGGGAGAGATCCGTCTCCCATCATCGGGCAATGAGAAATGTGGTTTCTTTCCTATTTATTGCAAAGGTCGGATCGAAACGTGTGAAATTAACCGGACCTGCAAGGACATGTTTAAATATCCACAAGATATATAGCATACGTTGGCGACCCATACAACATTACCTTTATTTGGGTTAGCTTTGGTGGCTATTGAGACCTGTTAAAAGATGAATCTCTATAAGATATTTTCGTCTTATAACATACTTAAATAGTCAATACAATGCATCAGCAATATAATGCAGCAAAGACTGACTTTTGCTCTCACAATTATGATTGTTTTTCAATGGTAATCAAAGCAACATTTTCAGGCATACTGGAAAGCTTTTTTCATCTGGCACTCCTCAGAGTATGAACGCCAGAAACAGACCGAAACAATAGACTAACTTAAAGGCAGAATTTATACCCAGATGCAGCTCAAATGCATCGAAGTCTGGCTTAAAAGTCTGTGTAGACAGAAAAAATTCGTTTTCTCACTTGGACTCTTCAATTTATTTTCTATTGGTCATCCTGCTGAATCGCGCAATCTGACTGGTGTTTCAAACACAATGCCAATTTCGGCTTCTCTTTCTGATTGGTTCATTTCAAGCCGCATCTTAGTATAAATTCTGCCCTAGTTTATTGTTTTGGTCTGCTTCTGGCTTTCATACCCTGAGGAGTGTCAGACAAAAAAAAGCTTTTCGGTTTGCCTGGAAAAGTTTCCAATGTTCATCGAACTTTTGAAGTTTTGTACTACCCAAAAATTATACATTGAAAATAAGGTATTTAATTCAAAACAGTTTTCATGGAAGATAAATGTAAGACTGAATGATGCATGCTTGAGAATGGATGCTTAGACCTTTATGCGATAACAAAAATAGTAATCTACTTAAAATAAATGTCAACCCTTAGCCAATAAACAAACAAAAACATTCCTGTCTGACAAAGCACCAATTACCAGAAGCGCAATTTATCTTTTATTAAGGGTGAAAGAAATCATCTCAGTTATCAAAGATATATCTTACCTTACTTGCATCAGTACATTCAGGCAGTGCTCCAATAATCTTTTCAGACTCTCCATTAACATACCTTTGAAAGGATAACAAAGATAACTTAATACCAAAAGGTGACAAAGTTCTCGATATATAGTAATATTGACACATAGATATAGGATGGTTCTAATAGAAGGGTGCTTATACATCCTGTAAAACATGCTATATTGCTTTTTCCACAAGTTTACTTAAGTCGAGCTACACGTTTCTTTTATAAGAACAAAGTATATAAGAAGATAAGGCTTCAGAGGCTGAAAAGTTAAGAACATGCTAAGAAAATAACAAGGCTTTGTGAAGCTAGAAAAAGTAGAATTTTATTGGCGCTGTCCTGTTCTCCTCTCTAGAAAACAGGTAAACTATCAATAATTGTGACTGTGTGACATTTTTACATGTGCGTCCATTTTCGAAGCAATTGTCACCTAATTTGAAGAACAACAGCTTTTTAAAAAGCAAGAAAATTAAGAACATGTTAAGAACATTTTGAGCCTTCAAATGGGAAAAACTATGAACACTGCATGGCTTTCTTCAATTTCAGTGTTCTTATAAAAAAACGTGTAACTTACATGAGGGCTGTATCTAGCTCTTTATGTCCATATTCAAGGAATTTCTTTATAACAGCATGACTCTAAAACAGTAGTAATAATGATTATTTGATGTTTCATGCTAAGTAAATAATTTTTCATTAACTCAATAATAGACGACAAGCTTCTGCTTCGACAAACTAACATACTTGGACAAAAATGTCCCAAATAAATGGGTTTACTGAAACATCCATAATGATTGGGCAAAACACCTTATAAATAGGTCAGGGGAAAAGAATGTGGGGCAAGCTTTCTAGTACACAGTTCACTCGAATTCTGGTTTGTCCAACTTCTTTTTGCCCAACCTTCTAAGGTGTTTTGCACAATGCACCAAGGTTATTTACACCAACTTTAAATGACTCTGTTAAGCTTGTTTGTGAAGTTCTCCTGTTGACTGGAAAGTATGTACTGCACGCAGAAGATCTTCCGTGTGCAATCTTCGGGCAAACAAAAGGCCCTATTGTTCTTCTTCTGCTTTCATGTAAGCAATTCCGTGCAAAATCTGCAAGAATTCCAGTCTGGCATTAGGGGCTCCACCCCTGAATTCTACTTACCAACCTGGTGACTATTTCTGTAACAAAAAAGGAATTTGTAACAAGCAAAGTAGTCAGGTGAAATGACCCAAGAATGTTGGGTCTTGGGTGACAAAGGACCAGCTTGGGTCCTGGGTCCTTTGTCACCCAAGGTCCTTGGTAGTGTTTATGATCTAGATGTCTTTCTCATTTACTGGTGTGCCTGGCACCCCTTTTGGAAAAAGAGATTAAGTAAGGTAGGGATAAATACTTGGGGGACACCAGAGCTGCTTATACCTGATCTTTTGATAACTGTCTACCAAATTCCATGGTGCCAAGAGATATGCGTATTTTTGACATTTTGAATTCCGGATCTTTTTCAAATCTTTGGAATTTGAATTCTTAGCCAGATTTCAAGGTCTCAACTCAACTGCCCCTTGTCTGATGACTATGCTGCAATAATAAAGCTTTTTCAAATGAAGTGAAAAGGAAATGAGCAAGTGTTGTTGTGTTGTTTTGGAGTCAGAACGAGGCTTCGTTCCCTGGAGACAAAAATTTTTT
>JAADKT020000465.1:0-11729 GCA_011763395.2 Chrysaora chesapeakei
ATGGCGTATCGTTTTGCGTGATTTAAATTGTATTATCCACATCAATTTTATGCGATGTATTACACGATTCGTTGTGCTGTTTTCGATTTGCAAACAATTGTTCAAGGTCAAAATAGTGTTTATAAAAAATATCAAACTTTAATTAAACGCCAACGTAATAGTTACCTTCAAAAACAAGAACAATTATCAACAAAAGAAAAAGCTTTGATTGGAATTTTTGAAATCGCTTTAGAAATGTTTGCCCGGAAAATTAAAATGGTTAATTTAAATTTAAACTATTCGTTAGTTGATGAATTTATTGTCCAAAAAATTAACGATGAATTAGTTATTGTTCCGCCTTTTACAGCAATTGATGGTTTAGGTGTTGAAGTTGCGCAATCAATTATTGCCGCGCGGAAAAACAAACCGTTTGTTTCGCAAGCAGATTTCAAATTCCGAACGCGGATTAATCACACATTATTTAAACTTTTACAAGAAAACGGATTTTTCGCTGATTTGCCGGAAAGCAACCAACGGACATTTGGTTTTTAATTTTCTTCGTTTAGCGTTTTAATTTCAATTATCATTAATAAATAGTTTATAATAATAAATAACATACTTATTTATGCTTGTTAGTTAAAAAAAGACATTATTTTCAAGCATTAATTATTGATAAAGGAGTAAAATGAAAAAAACTGTTAAACTAAATGAATTTAAAATTGGCAATCAAGTTGATCAAATGGCAAAAGAATACGACCTTGATCCAAAAGCTATTTATGAAACAATTACCAAAGCATTACAAAATGCCTACTTAAAAGAAATTAATCCTGACAATGAATTATTAATCGATGTTGATCATCAAAATGGTACTTTATGATTATGAGAACCTAAAAAAGTTGTCGAAGTTGTTGCAAACAATCAATTAGAAATTTCCCTTCCAGATGCAAAAATTTTAGATGCGGAAAGCACTTTAAATCAAACAATTAAAACCCCGATCAGTTTAGTAAAATATCATCGGTTTGCAATTAGTTATTTCCGTCAAGCAATCAAACATTTTATTAATGTTTCGGAATCAAAAAAAATTTACGATAAATATCACGATCAAGTTGGAAAAATTCTCACTGGAACGGTTGAAAATATTGATTATCGATATTATTCAGTCGCACTTGGTGATACATATGCTTTTGTTCCAAAATCAGAACAAATCCCTAACGAACGAATCACACACGGGCAACGAATTAAAGTTTTTGTCCAAACTGTTCACGAAAACCATCAATTTGGTCAAATTCAATGTTCCCGAAAATCATCCGAATTTTTAAAACGTTTATTCCAATTGGAAATTCCCGAAGTGGAAAATCATTTAATTGAAATTAAACAATTGGTCCGTGAACCGGGAATTCGTTCCAAAGTTGCTGTCGTTTGTCACGATGAACGAATCGAACCAATTGGAACATGCATCGGTCAAGGGGGAATTCGAATTAAAGCTATTTCCCATGAATTAAATGGTGAAAAAATTGATATTTTCCTTTGAAACGATGATTGACAAAAATTAATGATCAACGCTTTTACACCGGCAAAAGTAATTCATTATCGAATTGATGAAAATGAAAAACGTGTCTTGGTGATAGTCCATAGTGACCAATATCCAAATGCAATCGGTAAAATCGGTTCAGCAGTGCGATTAATTTCAAGACTAATCGGTTATGATGTTAGTGTTGAAAAAATTGAAGATTTTGCTGAAAAACAAACCGAGATTTTATTAAATGGTAATTTAAGTTTATCTGAACTTGAACGAATTGAACTTGATCCGGAAATTTTAGCAAAATGCGTTCCGGTTGAAAACCAATAAGTTGAAACATACATGGCAAAAAAAAGTATTTGAAATCGTAAAAATTTAATTAAACATTTATCAATTAAGGCTTATTTATCAGATAAGCATTTATATTACGGTCAATTTTTATCTTTAAATCAATTTCAATTGATTACAAATACCAGTTTAGATCAATTAAAAGCAGCCAACGCTTTAAAAAAATATCAATTTTCAAATCCTGATCAACAATTAACGGAAAACGAATTACAGGAATTGTGTTTAGAACTTGATTTTGATTTTACACCAGTTGAAACAATCGATCCGTATGCAATTGCCCAAAATTTTGTGCAATTAAACCATACTCATAAATGAATTAAAAGAGCTCCAATCATCACTGTGATGGGGCATGTTGATCACGGAAAAACAACGCTTTTAGATACATTACGAAATTCCGAATTAGTTCGAAAAGAAGTCGGTAAAATTACTCAAAAAATGGCTGCTTATCAAATTAATTGAAAAGCAAATCCTTTCACTTTTATCGATACTCCTGGACATAAATTATTTAGTTTAATGCGAGCGCGCGGAACACAAATTACCGATTTAGTGATTTTAGTTGTTGCTGCGAATGAAGGCGTTAAACAACAAACGATTGAAGCTTTGCAACACGCCCAAGTTAGTCAAGTTCCGATCATTGTTTTCATCAATAAAGTTGATTTACCAAATCCTCAAATTGCAACAATTAAAACAACGCTAACCAAATACAATTTAACCCCTTTAGAATGAGGTGGAAAAACCTTGTATTTAGAAGGAAGTGCCCTTCAAATCAAAACTTTAAAACCACTTTTAGATGCGATTTTAAAAACAAGCAATGAAGCGAAATTGCGTTATTGTTCAACTTGTCTTGGAAAGGGAATTGTTTTAGAAGCTAACCAAAGTCGATCTGGACCATTAAATCAAATTATCTGTCAAGCTGGTAGTTTTCATTTACAACAACATTTAGTTGCTTCCAATCCGTTTCATTACGGTAAATTACGAATTATAAATCAAGAATTACAATCAGTAAAAAGTTTATTTGCTGGACAAACAGCAGGATTAATTGGAATTCCAACGCTTTTAAAAACAAGTTCAACTGTCTATGCGTTTGATGATAAAACCATCATCGATGTTGTCAGCGAAATTGTTGCTAATTCAATTGCTAAAAACCAAAATTTAACTAATAATCATAAAATAATTAATCAAGAAAGTTTATGAAATCTTCCTAATAATGAAAATGATTTACCAACGAATTTTATGATTAAAGTCGATACTAAAGGTACGGAAGCAGTTTTACAAACTCAAATTAAAATGTTAAAAAAATCCAATCCGACTTTTAAAGTTCTCAGTTTAGCAACTGGTCCATTTACGATCACTGATCGTCATTTCGCAATTGCTAGTCGTGCGAATGTCATTTTGTTCAATTTACCTTTAAATAGCAAATTAAACCAAGATTTAAAAACCCATCATTTACAAGTTAAAAGTTTTAATTTATTACACGAATTACTAGAATTTTGTGAAACTTTTGGTCAAAAAGCTGCTCCGGTTGATAATTTAGTTAAATTAGGTGAAGCAAAAGTGATCCGTGTTTTCCAACACTCTAAACTTGGTATTATTGCTGGTTGTATGATCACAAGTGGCGAAATGAAACTAGTTAAATCAAGTGTTTTTCATCTTTTCCGGAACGGAAAACTTTTATCGGAAAATTTACAAATTAAATCAATGCAAAAAGAACGTGATCAAATCAAATTTGCAAAAACAAATCAAGAAATCGGAATCATTTTTAAAAAACCCGCTGAATTTGTGATCGGTGATCAGTTAATTCAATGAGAAATTGCTAAAAAGGCGTAATTATGTCTAATCCAAAATTTACTAATCAACGTTTACCAAAACTTTTACACCGGCATTTATTAACAGCTTTAACCAGTTTAAACGATCCGTTTTGAAAACAAATTAATATTGATCATTTAACAATGCGAAGTGATTTACATGTTGCGCATGTTTTTTACACTTTCTTTGGAACTTGAACCAATAATCAAGTTGCAACTTTAATTACAAAAAAAATGCCGCTTTTAAAACGGCAATTAAGTCGGAAATGACCTTTAAAACGGTTACCACAATTAATTTTTGTTAATGATCGTAAAATTGTTAAAAAAGAACAACTTTGAGAAATTTTACATCATGATTCGAATGGCACAAACTAATAAAATTATGTTAAAATATTTAAGATAAATAAAAATTTTAATTATGAAAAAAACTAAATTAAACAAACAAACAATTATTGAAAAATCACAAATTCACAAACAAGATACTGGTTCGAATGTTGTTCAAATTGCTATTTTAACGGCGCGAATTGAACAAATTTCTAATCATTTAAAAAGTCATCGCAAAGATATTCCAAGTCGTCGTAGTTTATTAAAAAAAGTTGCTTATCGGCGTAAATTACAAAAACAACTAAGTTAATAAGTTTGTTTCACCTTTCATTATGTTTATTGAAAATTTACCACTTGATAATCAAACAGTTTTAGTTCGTGTTGATTATAATGTTCCGGTTGTTGATGGTAAAATTACTGATCCACGGCGAATTGATTTAACTTTAAAAACGATCAATTATTTACTTTCCAAAAATTGTAAAGTGATTTTGTTTTCGCATATGGGAAGACCGAAAACAACATCTGATAAAAGCAAATATTCGCTTGCAATTGTTGGTGAATATTTAAATCAACACTTAAATGCTCCAATTAAATTCATCAATACTAGTTATGGACCAGAAGTCAAAACAGCTGCAAATAATTTAAATAAAGGTGAAATTTTAATTTTGGAAAACACTCGTTTTAACGATGGGACAGATAATGAAGAATCAAATCCTTCCCCAAAATTAGCTCAGTTTTGAGCAAGTTTAGCAAAATATTACATTTTTGATGCTTTTGCAACAGCACATCGTGTTCACACTTCAACTTTTACAATCGTTGATTATTTTCCTAAAACACATGTTGGTTACGGTTATTTAGTTGCCCAAGAAATGAGAATTTATCAAAAACTATTGCGTTCGAAACTAAAACCATTTGTTGTTATCATCGGTGGTGGAAAACCACTTTCAAAAATTCCTTTAATTGCTAAAATCGCGAAATGAGTTGATCGAGTAATTGTTTGTGGCGCTTTAGCTTATCCGTTTTTAAAAGTGAAAGGTTATCAAATTGGTAAAAACCCCACTTCACTGGAAGCCGAAAAATTAGCAATTCAAGTTTTAAAAAAATTTGCTGATAAAATCGTTTTACCATTCGATTTCAAAACGGCAAAATCATTTGCTGATGATAGTGCTGTTTTAAAAGATATTAGTGAATTACAAGAAGATGACATGTGTTTGGATTGTGGTCCAAAAAGTGTTTCATTGTTTAAAAACACTTGTCAAAACGCTCAAGTTGTCTTTTGAAATGGTCCACCTGGGGTCTTTGAACGTTCCGCATATTCAAAAGGAACCATCAAAGTTCTAGAATTTTTAGCGGAATTATCAAATAATAATGTTGAAATTATTATTGGTGGTGGTGATTCTGCAGCAGCAACGTATCAGTTTGGATTTTTAAACGCTGGATTTAGTCACGTTTCAACTGGTGGTGGCGCTTCATTAGTTTTACTTCAAAAAGAACCATTACCGATTTTAAAAACTGCTTTTCAACTCGAAATTTAATGAAATTTACAATTAGTTTTTTAGATGTTAATTGATTTCAAATCGATACAATTTTAAAAACACTTCAAGCAGCACAAATTACTGATTTACATTTAGATATTATGGATGGTCATTTAACTGACCGGATTTCGTTTGGGTCGCCAATTACAAAACAATTAGCAAAACCACCGTTTCGTTTAAGTGGTCATTTTATGACTAAATTACCAGCTAAAACAACTTTTCAACAATATTTATCACCGTATCAGCATTTAACGAGTGTGATTTGACATTATGAAACGCTTTCTCAAAGTCAAATTCAAGCTTTTTTAAAATTTAAAACCACTCAATTACAACAAATTGGTTTTGCGATCGAAATTCAAACTGATTGAAAAGTTTTAATTCCGTATTTAAAAACTTTAGACTATGTTCTGGTCATGTTAGTTGAAATTGGCAAAGGCGGACAAAAATTGCAAACAAGCGCAATTCAGAAAATAATTGCTTTGCAAAAGTATTGCAAAATCCATCATCCACATATTAAAATCATTGCTGATGGTGGAATTAATTCAACAACGATTACGAAGTTACCAAGTAGTTTAGATTATGCTGTTTTAGGTAGTTATTGTTGAAAAAAACCAAATTTAAAACATCAATTAGAAACAATTAAAGCGCAAGCAAAAATGTTAAAATAAACATTTATGAAAGATAACGTTGCTTTTAAACCGGATTTAAGTTTCCAAAACTGAAAAACAAATCCAATTCAACAATGATCATTCGTTTTTTGAGGGCGATCAAACGTTGGTAAATCAACTTTAATCAATCATTTAACGAATCGAAAACGTATTGCTTTTACCAGTAAAAAACCGGGTAAAACACAAGCGATTCATTTTTACGAAGTCACACCTAGTAATTTTTTCTTAGTTGATTTACCAGGTTATGGTTATGCGAAAATTTCGCAAAAATCAATTGCTGCTTTTACAAATTTAACAGTTGATTTTTTAACGAACGTCAAAATTAAAAAATTTATTTTTGTTTTAATTGATAGTAAAATTCCGTGACAAAAAATTGATTTAATGGTTTTAAATCAATTAAAAACGTGACAGGTTCCGTTTGGAATTATTTTAAATAAAGTTGATCGAATTAATCATCAAAAATTGCAACAAAAAATTCAAGAAGCACACGCTTGAACCAATTCTGTTTTTTGGTTTTCATTCCGAAGTAAAACCGCTGAATACATTACTCAAATCCAAACTTTTATGCGCGATTGAATCAAAAAACCACTTTAGTTAATAAAAACTAAATAAATTATTTATCAATAATTTACTTTATAATAAATGAAAATATTATTAAATTTTAAAATAAAGAGGTATAAAACTCATGGATATTAATGACAACAAAATTAATCAAAAACAAAGTCAAAACTCCGAAATTTCACAGATTTTCGAAGAAT
Source organism: Chrysaora chesapeakei (assembly GCA_011763395.2). Taxonomy (NCBI): domain Eukaryota; kingdom Metazoa; phylum Cnidaria; class Scyphozoa; order Semaeostomeae; family Pelagiidae; genus Chrysaora; species Chrysaora chesapeakei. Next base: position 6,937 of record JAADKT020000465.1, read on the forward strand.
TTGAGAAGACACAAATCAACAAAGAGCTTTTTTATTCAGAAAATATTAAACGTTTTGGTCGACAACCATTATTAATTAAATTTATTTCTGAATTATATGAAAAAGATGCAATTATATTTAATAAAAATTATCAAAGAGAATATGTTTGATCAAATTTACGTATTAAATCAGAGTTGATCAAAAGTATAATTTTACAATTGCCGGTTGGTTTCTTAACCATTCGTGAACACAACAATAATCAACGTGAAATATTAGACGGGCAACAAAGGATTAAAACAATTCTAGCCTTCATGGGAAAACTAACCAAACACAACGTGCCAAAAAAATTTAATTTAAACGAAGAAACAAGTCGTTATATTTTGGAACAAAAATATTCTGATTTTAAAAAAAAGTTTATTTCCGATCAAAAACAAAATATAACTTCCAACGTAAGACGCTTTCTGAATATTTTAAAACAATATAATAAAAATGAATCTTTTCAACTTTCTTGATCTGATTTACCCACAAATTTACAATCAAATTTTCTTTTCCACGTATTCGATTGTGTTGATTTGATTGACTTTAATGAGCATCAAATTAAAGATTATTTCCGCGTTATTCAAAATCAAGAAAAATTGAAAGCAGCTCAAATTTTAAAGAGTCATGATAAATTTAAAAAGTTTTATAAACACATTAAGCTTGAAGAATTAACGCAATTTTGCCAATTAATCAATTTTAATAATTCAAAAAACGAAGTTGCCAAAATTCTTGCAAATGTTGTATTACTTGATCAGAATCGCGTGCCATTAAATGCAATGGATGAAACTATTTTAAAAACATTTAATAAAATTGATGATTTGTCAACCAATCAAATTAATTTATTAGAAAAAATCAAAGAATCTATTTCTATTTATCCAGTTGATTTAATTGACAAATTCTACAAAAATGATTCTTCCGGAATGTTTAGACGTTTTTCTATGAAGCTTTTATTACTTGCAGAACTTTATTCGAAAAACGAATTATATTTGAACCAAAATTTATTAGTCAAACGTAATATTTTAAAAAAAATCAATAGTTTTACAAAAATTTTAAATTCAAAAGATTATGACACCAAAAAAACCGAAATTCCTGTTGAAATCACGAAAGATATAAATGAAATTTGAAGATTAAGTCGTACATCACATAAAAAAGACGATATTATAACTTGCTTTAGACTTTATTTTGATAATTTGGTTTTATATGTTATGAACAAATATCCCGAAACATTAAAAGATGTTTTTCTTGATAGTTATGTTAATTCAGTTGAAAATAAAATTGAAGAACAAATTCAATAATTTTAATATTTTATTAAATTGATAGTTTTTTCATTTATTGACATTAAATCACTTCCATAATTTTTGACTAATTCTTTCAATTCCAAAATCTTGCGGCAGCGAATAATATTTCTCTGCCGCAATTAAACATTTATTAGCATGATACATTATTGTGCCACAATTAACAATTAGGTTAAAAGTGATTAAAATTCCAATTGACCCGACCAATAGTCATAGTCACGGTTTTTCCGCACTGATCGCTAATAAATTCTGGATCGGTGCTAATAGCAATCCGGTCCCACCCTCTAAATTTTTCGAATGAATTTGATTGATAATAATATTTAAAATTAAACTAATTCCATTAACAGTTGCAACATCAAAACAAATAATTTGAAATCGACTATGATTTTGATTTGGAATAACTTTAATTTTTTTATTTAAAAATAACATCAAAAACAACAAAATTAAATTGTTGTCGAAATTATTATTTAAATTTAAAACAACAATTTAAATAAATTGTATTACAATTTTTTTATTTATGAAAAAATATTTTAAAAGTTGATACATTCTTAAATATCTAATGTTGCAAGTTTTCGATTTATCTATCAATAAACAGTTGTTTATTGATAGATTTTTGAATCTAATGAACACCTAATATGATTTCTTTTTTAAGAAAGTTTTTTCTTTATAATGTTAAATTCAATATTGCCGCTTGATGAGTAATGCCCGGTAATAAAAGATGATGCTGCAGAAGGAGTATTGAATAAATAGTTTTGCGTAAAAACCAACTTATTATCAATTTGTTGTAAAATTCCTTCTTTTAATAATTGATCACGATGTTTTGTCATTATGTCGATTGCTTTGTGATATTTTGAATTGGTATTAGTTTTTTCAGTAATCAAGCATGCGGTATAAGAATTTTTTAAAACATAAATTTTTTTACTATCGGGATTTTGAAACCGTAAATGAACATGATATTTTTGTTTTTGAACTGAAAATGCATCAAGTTGTTTTTCGGTTTCGATAATTGGTTCAATTATTTGCTTTGGTGATTTATAATTTGTTGTTTTTTTTGAAATATTAAATTCATTATATCCATTTGATGATCTTCCAGTAATAAATCGTCCTGCTGTCGAAGGACTATTAAATAAATAGTTTTGCGTAAAAACCAGTTTATTATCAATTTGCTGCAAAATTCCTTTTTGCAATAATTCGTTGCGTTGTTGTTGTATTCTTTCAAGATCTTTTTGATATTTTGAATTAACATTATAATTTTTTCTGACTGAATGTAAAGTATAAGAATTTTTTAAAACATAAATTTTTTTACTATCGGGATTTTGAAACCGTAAATGAACATGATATTTTTGTTTTTGAACTGAAAATACACCAAGTTGTTTTTCGGTTTTGATAATTGGTTCAATTATTTTCTTTGGTAATTTATACTTTGTTCTTTTTTGAAACAACGTTTCAAATTCAAAACTTAAAAGTGTTAACAGTTCTTTAATTTCAGTGATGATTTTATCAAATCGACTGCGATCAGAATCAGATAAATCTCAACCTTCTGGATCAGCATGATACATATAAGTATTAATTTGTTGGTTTACCAATTCAACTGAATTTTGATACTCTTTAATTAAACGTTTTTCAAAATAATTAATATAGTTAAAATGAGCATTAAAGGGTAAAAGAAAAATTTCACTTGCATTTTGAAAGCGATTGGATTTACGTTGGATTCGTAATCGATTTCGTAAAGCTTGATCTGATTTACCGATGTAGATTTTATGTGTTTTCCGACTTGGACCTCATCAAGTGATGATGTATAAACCGGGTTGTTTAAAAGCTCTTTGAAAATCACCGCTTGATGATCTTAAAATTCGGTCTAAATTTTTAAATGAAGCTTTATAAATCGCTCTTTTACTCAAGGATTTAGTTCGAATTGATTTCGCTTCCAAATGATCCCAAATTTGTAAAAAATACCCTCTTACTTCGTTATTCATAGAATTAAATTATTTTTTAAGTTGTATTACTTATTTTAACAATGATTATAACGATAAAAATATAAATTTACCAATAATTTATCTACTTGATGTGATATGTTTCGGCAAAATTTTGCATAAATATTTCTTTCGATTTTGATTGTATTTTTAACAATGCAACATCTAGTTTTTCCATTGTTTTTAACGAATATTTGTTTTTTTCATTATATGTTATCAAAACATTATCAACCTTCGAAAGCAATACACGTCTTATTGTTTTCATCTCGTTTCATAATTCTTTTAAATTTGTGTAATTGTTAGATTGCTTATGATATTCATTATCTCAATTAATTTTTAACAAGATATCTATAAATAGTTCTTCATCAAATTCATCTAAAAACTGAAATCTAATGATTTTATGTGATTTTTTGAAGCAAGTTGATGTTAATTCGTATTCTTTATGTTTTTCTTTATAGATATTTAATTTTAATCGGCACACTTTATTTTCTAACTCGGGAAAAAAACTAAACTTATTCATAAAATTTATATAATTTCTATGATCATCACAAATTGTTCGTTCTTTTGATTGTTTTTCCAAGGTTTCAAATACTGTTTGTGTTTCAGTCTCTAGTTTATTAAAATATTTTAAATCAATTCCCGGAATTAAAAAATTTTCAGGAGCAATTAAAGATCCTATATTGTAATCTTTATCTTTCTCGGTTTTTGGTTTAGAAACATAAGGCGCTTTTATTTTTTCAAAAATTTCATGAATATACAAAAAAACAAATTCAAATTTTAATAAATCAAACACTACTAAATTAATATTAAATTCTTTTTTTCATTCATTATATTCTCGAAGTTTTGGATCAATTGCATTTTTTAATTGTCGTCAATAAATTAGAGTAGAAATCATAATTCCACAAATCCCAATTCCAAACCCAAAACAAATTTCAAGCTTTCAACTGTATATTAAACCCAAAACAATTGTTGCTATTAAAATTGAAATTGTTAATATTACCAAAAGTCACAAAAGTTTATTGGGTTTAAAATAATATTTAAATCGACTTTTTAATCTTTTTAGTCTATTCTTGTTTTTTTTCAAAAATTTGCTTTTAATTTCAATTGATTTTTTTTGGATTCATTCAATAATTTTCAACACTGATATATTTTAATATTTTTTAATTCGACATTGTGTTTTTTAGTTTGAAACGCTTTTCAACACCGAATTAATGGTTGACTTTCAATTGTTTGAATACTTCATTTTGCTAATTTATCTTTTTGAATCGGTGTCAGTTGCTGATAAGGAACTTGATAAGCTTTTAATTCTAAAGTTGGTAAATTATTAGACGCTTGTAAAGTTTTTGTTTTTACTAATAATGGTTTTAAATATTTTTGGAGTGTTTGATAGACAAGTTGAGAATGAGGAATTGTTATGTTTGGTTTTACTACCGGAGCTTTGAACGGAGTTTTTGTTTTAATAATTGGGTTTTTAATGTTTGATTTGGTTTCAGGCAAAATATTTTTT
>JAADKT020000576.1:0-11728 GCA_011763395.2 Chrysaora chesapeakei
CAAAAGAATTTGCGTGTTTCTCACACACTTCGCCATTTCTTCCTGACTCACAGGTGAAGGGCGTTTCGCTTCAAAATAACAACTCACTCATTTTGAGTCCTTGTTTAATTTAATTTTTACTACTTTTACTTTTTTCATTGAGGTTAATTTTACATGTAGAGGATATAAATTTCTAGCTTAGCGAATCAAAAAGTTAAATTTGTTTTGTTGTTGCTCTTAGTGATCCCCGGAATAAATTAGCCTACCCACAAACTCTAATTTTTGAACATATTTCATTCAGATTTAATCAAAACAACCAATTTAGATTTAGAAAATGAAACTTTCTTTTCTTGGCAAAAATTTTTATATCATTCAGGAATATGTACCATACCATCCCCTTTACACACTGTAAGCAAGCGGTTTAGGTCTTAAATTGAATTGTGATGATGCCCATTTTTCCGAGTAAAAATAAAAAAGAGGAAAAAATTGGTAAAAGGGAAATTTGAGATTTGATCTCACTTCCTTGGTCCTCCAGAGAAAACCTTCCACACGCGGTCTTTCTAGATTTCGTTGCGCGTGGCGCTAGCAGGTTTTGCGATGTATACCGTGGCAACAAAAGCTCTAAATCAGACATTATAGGTTCCTTTCCGTTGAAAACCCGCTGTGTTTTGCTGTTAGCAGGGACAGACAAGATTAATTTTATACAATATCTTTTTCCACCATATGTGGCCCAAGGGAAACCCCAAAATATCCCCGTGGAAAACCCTCATAGAGAAGAGCATGAAGAAGAAACTCAAGATAGTTTGAAGAAGAAAAATTTGTTTCCTGCAAATTAAATTTAACCTTTTAGGCCTATCTTAATTAAAAACATGCTTTGACTTAAATTGCTTTTTGCTTTCTCGCAAAGTCGTTTTGTTTTGTTTTCTTCACCTAGGCCCATAAAATTTCTGAGCACATGGTCACAACCTCTCATACAATATCACGACAGAAATGTCCAATTTGGAGAAAGAACCATCTCTTGGGGACTCTAGTGGGAGTGATGGATCCCTCGCTAAAGATTTATCTCATCAAGCAGAGATGAATTTTGCCTCCCAGGGTATCTTGCCGTTTGAAAACGAAAATGACTTGGAGAGATCAAGGATGGTTGAAATAGAAAAAGGTCAAACCGAAAATGTCATTGAAGAAGAAGACACGCTTGAAAATTGTGATCTTGCTAAAGAAGCAGAGGTGAGAATTTTTGCATTTGCATGAATTTAGAAAATTTTTAATTTAATAACTGGAGGCATAAAGAATTCATTCAAAGAATTGAGAAAGCAATTAGGGTTGAAAATTCCTTTTCAAAAAATTATTCGAAAAACTCATTCAAATTTCGAAACTCATTCAGGAGCCAAAATTCATTCAAGTTCACTCGATTTTTCATTTTTCATTTTGAAGTAAACATTTTATGTGTATGCAGAGTCTCAGAGGCCCAAAGTTCTTTAACTTAACTGGGCTTGATTTTTACCCCAGCTCCACCTGTGTACCCTTGCAGAATTAAAACAAAAGTTTGGAGTTATTCTTATTCTGTATGCAACTGGAGTCACTCAAACATTATGCTGTATAACTTTTTAGCCCCCATCTCATAATGTTATGTGCAGCTATGAAAGTACAACATAAAAAGCAGGGTAAAATGAAATCAAAGGCTCTGCCCCCTTTCCAGTTTTGCATAATTTTTGGATGACCCCCATTACTCTTTGCTTGTATGTCTCAGGATCAGGACCAAAAAGAACTATAATTTTTCATAATACAGCAACTCATTTGTCTAAAAATAGTTGTTATGATCATGTTACAAAGTCTGAGTCAATTGCTTTAGCTCAACTTGCTTATAAAAAATAAGAAAAAGTCCCAAAAGTAAAGTATCACAATTTAAACTGTTTTCAAACAAGTGTTTCCTGCTAGTTTTATCTTTCAAGAATCAATTAAAAACTTTTTGGAAAATTTGAATATCTTTTTATTACTATGATTTCTTGTTTGGAAAATATTTTTTCAGCTGAAGTTTGTACCAAATTTCCCTTTAAAAGATGAGTGATGGAGAGAATAAATTTGCGAATGAAATGAATGAATGAATCAGACCCTTAAAAAATATTACAAACACTTCTGCATGTCCGATCAAGAGGGGGGGGGGGGGGGGTTGTCAGTTTGGAATTTGAAAATCCAAGAAATTATTATTTTCATAAAAAAATGATACTAGAAGCCTGTGTTTCTTAAAGAGTTTGCCCCTGCTCTTCTTAAAATTAGGAAATATTAAAAGTATCATGATCATGTAAAGAAGAAGTTCCTTTGGAATCATTTTCTTGTAAATCCCAATGTTTCTAGTCAACCAAAAGAATTTTTAATTGTTTTTTATGTCCATTGCAACATTTACTAACTGTTATCTGTTTAATATTAATTAATAGAAAATAAATGCAATCTTAAAAAGAAAATCTTTTATTTAAGCAGAAGTTGCTCTGTTTTGACAGCAATCCAATGATGAATCCCTTAGAATCCTTCAACCAAATCTATCTTTATCTTTCTGGATCTCAAAGCTCTGTTGATATTTTCTTGTACAGAAATCATGGTCTCAAAAGTTCATTCAACAAGAGTGTTTACAAAAGTGTCATCAGGGCCGTCAGAAGTGGAGGGGCTGGGGGGCTTGATCCCCCCCAATGTTTGTGAAAACAATAGTATGAAATCATAAAATCATTACATCATCAAATACTTTTCTATTGTTCAGCCCCCCCCCCAATCTGAGATTCCTTGCAACGGTCTTGGTCATCCCTCTATTTATTGACCCCTGTTTATTTGGCAATGAAGGATATGGTCAGGGGTTGCTGAAAAGGCTGATTACACTAAAGGGATAGTTTGCAAGGTCAATAGAAACAATTTCAAAAACTGTTATAATAAAACTTTATGTGGTTTCCACTCAGTGAACTTGCAATTCTTAATGTTATGCCCTATGATTATAAACCTGAAGTCTAAGGAGCGTGTTGAAATATTTGTCTATATCATGTGTAACATTATTATCAAACATATCTTCAATACCCTAATGTATTGCACATGTTTGGGAATTTCATTTTTAAATGTTTGAAAACATCTTTACGAGAACCAAACCAATATAAGATAGTCACAGATACAGAGAAACAATTCCCTAAGCAAACACCAAAATCTTACAAATATCCTATCCACAAAAAGTTATTTTAATGTAATATTGCTGTTTATTGTCAATGTTTTGTATGTTTTGAATTATCTAACCATGTTATGTTATGTTTTAAATCTTCAACTTTAAGCCACTAAAATATACAATCATGTATTAATCTTTGTTGAGAATAATATAGAAAAAGATCTGGTTTATTTCATATTTTTCTCATTGAACTTAGATAATAGATGAGCGTTGCTGAGAGTTCACGGGTGTTGTCATTCAGCAGCTTCCTTGTGGGTGTGGGAAACACACCCTTTGGTTGACATTTGTACCCATGCAAAGAAAATTTCTAGCTCTGTTGCTGTGGTGGGACTTAATAGTGGGTAAAATATCTTTTTACCAGATGTTTTTGTTCAACTTGTTTATCCTATTTTTTTGTTTTTGCAGATAGCACCAAAGTACATTGAAAATGCAATGATGCCAGATCTAATGGAAGAAGACTGTGATTCAAACGAGGCTTTGATGTTATGTGAATACTGTCATGGACCTATTACTAAAATGAAGAAATTTGGCAAATCAGGCCAGCAATTTTGTTCAAAGCAATGTGCAGAAAGCCAAACAAGAAATGAGGTAAATTTTTTTCATTTTGTTAATGTAGCAACATTAGCAAGAAAGCAAGCAGTCTTTATTTGTTAAGGGGTTAGGGGTTATGGCAGCTATACATCAGACTGATGCATATTGTGCCCCCAGACTGATATTCTAGAACAAAATACCCTTCGTACTCATTTACCCACCTTGGGAGGATGGACATCTGCGTTGACTGTAGGCTTGTGGAAAGCAGTCCCAACAAGATTCGAACCCATGATCTTATGAAGATGAGTCAAAGGCCTTAAGTTTCCACAGTGCTTTTGTAAGCTAGGGAGTTTTGAGTGGCTTAAAGATGGATTAACTCCCTGGATTAACTCATTTATTTTGTAAGAGACTTGGTCTCTTTAAGTTAGTATATTTTAGCTTTTATACAATGGATGTGTTCAGGGGGCATGTTTCTCCAGGATCAATTTCCTAGTAACCCCCCCCTCCAACAAAGAAATTGATAAACATACTGGACTTTAACCAGGTAAATTTTAGCCTGATAAAAGTCTCTTGTAGGAAAATCAAAACCCTAACTCCTTTTTCCCAGAGCAACAAAAACTAAACAATTTGTAGTCTCAAATAAAGGTGTAAGGAAACCAGAAAAGTAACTGCATGAGCAGTATCTTTACTAAACATTCAACTCAAAGAAAATAATCCTTGAAGAAAATGATCCTGACCCAAGAAAGACTGGGGAAAACCTTTGAGAACACCATGAGACCACAGCAACTTCAAGTGCGAGAAGTGCAAGGAGAGTTGCAAGCAGTGCATGAAGAGTCAACGATTCTCTGTTATGCAAGGCAAGAGCGAGAGGCAAATGGAATCGCAAGAGGGGGGGGGCTATTTTAGGGGATCCAGAAGCCACAGAAGCGCGAATAAATCAGCTCAAGGACGCAATTCGTCATCCAATTAATTACTAAGTCGCTGCCGATTAACATTGCTCGTGGATATAACAATAACGGCTCCAATAGCTTTTAAATCGACATTTATCCGGTTACTTTTCCTACCTCGTTTTCTAGGGCCACAGAGCCCTCTTCACGCCCATTCCTTGTGAAATTCAAAATGTATGTAGCCTTTATTCGCTAAAAAGCTGAAGCCGCACGCATATTGCCGTAAACCGATGGCCGAAGCCGCACGCATATTGCCGTAAACCGATGGTCGAAGCCGCACGCATATTGCCGTAAACCGATGTCAATAGACACAAAAAACGCAAGACACGCCTTTATCTGAGCGACAAACCGTAGAAAACCATTGCAAAATCTGTAAGTCTTACACAAAATAGGGGGTCGAGGCTGCGAAGCCGTGAAACCTATAGTAGGCCCCTTAGATAGGGTCAGATCTAGAGGAAGGACTTAGGTCGTACTGCTTAAGAGTACAGTAGCTTTGAGACAGACTCTGTTTGAACTATTGCACGATGTTCTTGTTCTCATTGGAGAAATCCAATTGCCCACCAATATAGCAAACATATGTGCCTATGCTTAACTACACTCTTTTTTATACAAACCTGGAAATATAGATCGAGGCTGGCTGTTCTTAAGTTTCTGCCTTTTTGAGCCTGAAATGCTCTATGTTCTTAATCTGTTCTTAATTCCTCGGTTACTTAGACAGTAATACTTTTCAGTGAATGTCTGTAGTGGTTTGTGTAAAAATGAGCATACTTATCTATTTCTTTGTTCGCTTGCACTTTACATTAAATGTTATTGTCTTACGTTCATATTCAGCCGATATTCTAAGGGCTTATGGAAAGGCCAGCCTAAGCTTGTTCTTAGTTTGTTCCTAAATTCAGGGTAAAGTCCAGGCTCGTGTTCTTATAAAATTGCTCTTATGAAAAAGAGTGTAACTGAGATTTTCTTAAAGGATTTGATTGATGATGATGGAAATGATGACGATGAAGCACAGATCGACACATCAACTAATGAAATGACTGACGTTCAAGATTCAGATCAAGTCGAATCTTCTGTTTCTCAGAAAAGCAACCCGGAAGTGGAAAAATCAATTGAAGACTCAGAAGCTGCTAATTTGCCACCTGGTTTTGATTGGAATGAATATCGTAAAATGTTGAAAGAAAAAGCAGCGCCAAAGAACTGCTTTGGTAGGGTAGGTAGCTACATGTTTTGTATATCTGTATCGATTCCCTTATTGTAGTGGTTAAAGTGCATGCAAGATGTCTCGAAGGCGTGGCCAGTTACATGAATTGAATTGAATTTCGACTGAAAAGATTTTTTAATATACAGGAAGATATCGCATTAATTTTAGATTTTTTTTCACAAGTGGCATACCACAATTGATAGGATTTGAACCCAAGACTGCATGATCAGAGAGTCAACGACGTTTCCACTGAGGTATAGAGTTCAATGAAATCGCTGAGTAACTCTTCAAGTCATACAGCCCAAGGCTCTCATCCAATTTTGCTTTTCGTGTTTCGGCTATGTTGAGCCTTCTTAAGCACCATTACTATTTGTCATGAAAGGCTTGTTAATTTTATGTGGTAAGATATTTTATAGATATTTTATACCATATTAATCAGCACAGCATTTGTCAGCGTGTTCATTCAGTCAACATGTCCATTTCATACTGTATTAGCTAGAAAACATCGTTACAGTGCAATTAATATAAAAAGGATGTAAATGTTAATCTTAACGGCAAAACAGAACCAGAGGTTATAAGAAGCAGAGCTTATCTAGCTTGGACCATTCAAAATGAAGTTTAATATAACTAAATGTGATAGATTCCAGGAAGAATATGTAAAGAATGAATGACAAACACTGGGATGTATTTTTCCACAAATGGCATACCACAGTAGATGGGATTCGAATAAGTAGGTGCTGAAGAAGGCTCAACATAGACCAAACACCAAAAATTTAAATAGCATGAGAGCCTTGGGTTGTATTGCTTTAAAGAGTTACTTGGCGATTTCATTGAGCTCTATTCATAAGTGGAAACGTCATTGGTTCGAATCCCATCGCCTTTCAAAGATCAAGCTCCACGTTGAATTTCTATCGCCCTTTTCGCCTTTTTCGCTTTAAACGCCTCAGAAAATCACACCATTAAATTTGCTTTATATTGCTTTTATCGCAGTTACCTAAAGAAGTGAAAGGACTAATACCTGGAATGAAGCTAGAAGCTCTTGATAAGAACAATCCTTGTAATTACTGTGTGGCTACAGTGATTGATGTTGTAGGAAGAAGAGTTAGGATCAGATATGATGGATTTGGTAATGATGATAGTCAAGATTTTTGGTGTAATTTTCAAGCTGATGAATTATATCCAATTGGATGGTGTGCTGAAAATAGCTTCCCGCTGCAACCACCTGCAGGTGAGTTTTTTTTCTCAAAACAAGACACCTTTTCATTCAAAGAGGTTTGGGTCGGTGTTACATTTGTCTGGTATGGCGGACATCTGGAGTAAGGGAATCCTCTCCGCGTGCAGCGACCGGGATGCAGTGCATTAAAGAGAGGCAGTGCATTAAAGAGAGGCAGTGCTTTAAAGAGAGGCAGTGCAACATATTTTGCTTAAAATCGCGAAATAATGAAAGAGAGAGAAAACGAATCTGCGACAATTAATGTTGAAAGTGTCTGCAGTATTTTAGGAAATAAGACGAAGTAACTCATAAAATACTTGATTTAATGCATCTTTGAGCAGATAAGCTGTGAGAGGGAATCCTTTCTTCCTCTTTTTCTTCGATTAAACATGAATTCTAAGCAAACTTTGCTATACTGTGCTGTACTGTAAGCGACTGCAATGTAGGTCGCTGCACGCGGAGAGGATTCCCCTTCTCAAGACGGCCGCCATCTTCCAGAAATTTGTCGCATCGAGCCAGACCTCTTTGAAAAGGTCCATAGAACAATAAAACAATATCGGCGGTCACTAAGACTTATTACACGAGTGGATTAATAGACTTGTTGTTGAAAAGATGGAAGACAAAGTTGGAAGATTTGGAATGCCAAAGTGGAAGATTTGTAGCAGAAATGAAGGCATTTAAGATTGGTTATGTTGACTTGAAAAGAAACAAGTGATTTACGATTCGAAATGCAAAATTATGCAAATAGCGGAGCATATCTAAGTACATATGGATTTTCCACATGCTGCACATCGCAGTGGACGGGATTTGAACCTGGACTGCATGATCAGAGAGCCAACGAAGTACACTTGATGACGTCTCCATCACGTTGGCTGTCTAATCATGCCAGTAGTATGTTTTTGTCTCTGTTTGAGTTTGCAGCGTACATACGAACTTGATTGCTTCAAAACCTTTGATGATTTGGTATTTAGCCCTTCCGATTCTCTTTCGTTATAGGTATTACCAGTACTTTAGAAGATTGGAAAATATTTTTAACCAAAACATTGACTGGAGCGTTGGCTACACCAATGGACCTTTTCAGAGAGGTATAGCTCCTTTTAATCAATTATATTCCCATTAGACCGATTAGAAACACTGATGACCTACAGTCGTGGACAAAATTGTTGAGACAAACTGCCATTGGCTCTTTCAGTTCTCAACTTCCCCATCGTTTTACCCTCTCCTAGTTCAGTGTTTGATAAATTGTTTAATTGAGATTGAATGAGCATCTTCATCACGCAGGCAATCATACAAAATGAAATCCTGACAATAAATAAGATTGAATCTGGAAGGTGTTGGCAAAGACATGGACCCTCGTCAGTATATCTGGGTACCTTTCTCAACATATTTTGTGCGTGATTGTAGCTTTACGATTTTAGCGAATTGTTATTTCCAGTGTTTTATCCGTCGACAACTCTTCTGATGTCTTCTTCAAATGGATCCCGTCTACCGAGGTTTTAATGTGCTGTGTCACAAAAATGTGAATTTATAGAGAGTAAGGCAAACCAGTATCGCAACTAACGCTACGCTATTTGTTGGGTGAAAAGATGCTTAAATTTTTCCCTCGAGCAGTCTGGTCTTTGGTGAAAAACCTTAGTTCAAAAATCCAAAAATCTCTACTCCATCATCGCTGTATCGTTGAAGAAATGAAGAAAATTTAAAGCCTAAAAAGGTTGTGATCTTTAATCTTCTAGAATATAATCGTCAATGCCCTAGAGGCTTCGGACTAACAGCGGAAAAGACTTACACTTTTGGCGGTTGTTACTGGGTATGGCACTTGCGTGGTGACCCGGAAGGAAACGGGAAATTTCCCGATAGGCCCTGTACAACATAATCTGTTGCGCTCCTACTTGTAGAAATTTCCAGTAAAATGGGCCCTTTTACCGGTTGTGTACTTAAGAAAAACCGTCTCTTGGCGTTGAAATATCTCGAGGAAAAAATAATGGTATGTACGATAATTCCAGGAAAATGGCGCCATGTTGGTTGCTTTTGCGGAATGGTGGAGCAAGAGAGAGATATTTTTAGAAAATAACACGGGGTAATGTTTTTGGAGGACAAATTGCCTGCCTAATGGAGACTGGGCACAGCGCATTCAAACACCTTTCTTTGTTTTTCATTCTAGAATGAATTTCGACTTCAAACAAAAGTTCACAGCTTCCAGGCTGGAATGCGAGTAGAATGTATTCATCCAAAGAAGCCAAGTATAATCTGCCCAGCAAGAGTAACTAAAAGCCTTGGGCCTTATGTTTATCAGATTACAACAGAGCCACTTCCACATTTGCCTGCTCACATGTTCTATGGTAATAGTGAAAGTAATGGAATTTTTAGCTTTGGATGGACGATGAAAAATGGCATCGATTTGGCATTACCAGCTTGTAAGTATCCTGAAACCCTAGGGTCCAATATTTTATATTATGGGTCCAATATTATACATATGTATTTCTTCGAAGCCTGCCATACTGACAGCATTTTTCTGTTGCTGAATTTCTGATGGAACCAACCGAAAGAAGATTCCTTCTATGGGTCCCTTCAGGTAGAGGTTATGTAAGAATATCGTAGAAGGCACGTGAAGAATATCTGTAAATTCCTCTATTATGCCATTGCTTGAAATAAACGTAACAATTTGTTTACAGACCTAGATGGTAGTGGCCTAACTAAAGATCAATATGTTGCTGCGTGCAGAGCAAGATCAGCACCAGCCGTTGGCCTACACAAAGTAAGTTTGATGTTTATGTTTCATACTGTTTTCAGTCCTATTGATTTCACGTATTTATCCTAGCATCTTCCTACATTTGTCATGAATGGCGAACGCTAGGATAGATTTTTCTAATGGGACCCACAATAGATGAGACTCGAGCATGGATTGTATGCTAAGGGAGCCAACGACGTTTCCACTGAGCTATTGAGCTCAATGAAATCGTCAAGGAAGTCGAATCCAGGACGAATCCAGTTTCAAATCCAATCCTCTGTCGTTTGACACTTATGGAAAGACATCTTAGTGTCTACCATTCATGGCAAATATATAAAAGTATGTACGTTGCTGAACAGGCTCAACATAGCCGAAGCACAAATAAGCTGGGCTTTATGATTTGGAGAGTTAGTCAGCGGTTTCATTGAGCTCTATAACTCAGTGGAAACGTAATTGTCTCCTTGATCATGCAGGCCAGGTGCAAATCCAATTTATTATGGCATGCCACTTGTGGAAAAATCGAGTGTCTACCTATTACGTTCCCGACAGTAGCCAGTAGTTCTTAAACGTACTGAAAAACCAAGGAAATGCAGTGTAAAGTTCATGATCGATAGTTTTTTGGTTTGAATCTCATTGGGGTTACTTTCAACAAGTGACCCAGCTGTCTATTCTTTCGAGGCAAGCAAATCAGTACTCATGGCCTTCGTTCTAGAACGGTCTTCATTCTTAGTCTTGGGGTCTGGGGGCATAAGTTCTTATCTGCTATTGGCAGAGGCAGAACCCTGACCTGCATTACCAAATTTATTGCTTGCTTCCTTTCTACCTTGCACTGGTGTTTTTGTCAGTTTTAATATCAATTCAAATATTATGTTTTAATTAGTGTTAAAAGATCTAACTTGATGATGCAAAAATACCCAATTTGACGTTGATCTGTCTGTTTTTCCTTTACAGCGATTCAAAAACGGTTTCAAGCTCGGCCAGAAACTTGAAGCAGTAGACCTGGAAGAGCCATCAGTTATTCGTGTTGCCACAGTGTTCAATGTAATTGGCAGGATACTACACTTGTTATTCGACGGGCGACGAAAGTTTCAATACGTTGACTGTGAAAGTGAGGACATCTTCCCGATCGGATGGTGCATGAAAACTGGCCATCCTTTGAGTACACCATATGGCATGGGTAAGTGAGACTTAATCATTTCCTTGATTTTATTGCCATATTTCCTAAAACTAACCCAGTGGTATTGTTCTATTGCGTGCTCCATTTATCTTGGTGCTTTGCAAGAATTCTTTTGAAGGAAAACTGAACATATGCTGACACATGATATATATTCATCATAAGTGGCCTACTACAATTGTTATAATTGCCTTGACCAGAATTCGAACCAGTGACCTTCTGGATAACAAGCCAGTTGACTACTCCATTGCACTCAACAGTACAATGAAGTAGCCAGCGTAACTCAAATCCCGGTCAAGGCAATTATAACAATTGTCGCAGATCTCAAAAGCAGATCTCAAATGTTTTGACAACAATGCAATACAATGCTTGCTCGTTTGGCCAGGGCCTATCACCGTAAAAGGTTTGAATTAAAATGCGACAATGATAGGTAACATTGAAGAAAAATTTTACTTTCATCTGATAAAAATTATCCCCAGTGACAGCAGTTTTGGTGCAATCTGCAAATGACTTTTTGTTTTTCTACAACACAAGCATTTTCCAAAGAATCTGGAACTAATACCTGGTAAGTTTTGTTTTTTTTGTCAGCTAAAACTATTTTTGTTTACATTTGTGCAGTAACTATTACCCATACGATTTAAGTTACAGTTCAGGATTTCTATAGGCACAGGCTTTGCTAGGCTTAGGACAAAAAGCACTTTATAAGTGAATTCATTTTCTGTTCCAGGAAAAACATAAGCAAGAGGAACCACTGAACGT
>JAADKT020000687.1:0-11722 GCA_011763395.2 Chrysaora chesapeakei
CCTAAAAACAAGAAACTTTCGCTGATGACACACACAACACACTGAAAATATGCTGCTTAGATATATTTTGCCAATCTATGGGAATAATCTTGATAAAACAAGATGCGTTGCTCTCCATAAAGTTTCTTCTCATAATGATGCCCGTCAATCAGCGAAGAAAAGAAGGAAGAAATGGATCGAATTCGTCAATTCAAAACAGGCTGACAAATGGAACTCAACAAACACACTTTTAGCCTGTTTTACACGAGGCGGAATTTTTTGCTCGAACTCCAAAATTCCGCTCGAACTTTTTTCTGGGCATGCGCAAAGCAAAAAAATATTGTGTGCTCGAACTCTGAAGTTGTTCGCAGAAAAGTTGAACCATGTCCAACTTTCTCCCAAATTCCGGTCGAACTATTTGTTGAAACGCTTCCAAATTTTTTAATTGACTCATCAAAATGGCTTCTCAGCAACAAAATACTCTTCAAAATCAACTTAGCTTGACAGGAATTGATGTTAGGGTGCTTTTACGTCAAATAAATGTCGAAAATGATAAAAGCGAAGAAATGTCTCAAGCAAGTTCAGATTTGTCAGGTTCTTCTAGCTTTATGATACTAGACAGGTCAATTGAAGGTATAGGAAACGAAAGTAGGCCTAGCTCATCAGAAGCACAGCACAATCTCCTGAAATAGAGCATCAAGAATTTGACAGGGAAGAGTTTATAGAGGAAGTAAGGAACCTACCCTGTTTGTGGAACACGTCACTGAAATCTTACTTTCAGCATACATTAACTAACTGTCCAATCAGATTAAATGCATAATTAACAGCATAATCATCATAATTCTAATAATTTGGGTGTACATTTTGACCAACAGTTAAACATACCCATCAATGTTGAAGAAGGTGTCAATTCTGAGTGTCAGCATTGCCATAGAAATAAACCTATCAGTCTGATACGAGGTCACATTGCTAATTGTTCTGAATTAGCTGAACAATCCAAAAGTGATAAAGATGATGGATATCTGGAAGACTCAGATGGGAAGGAATTGGTTTCCAAAATGAACTCAATGAAGAGTATAAATCAACAATTGTCTAGCAATCAAACACTTCCTTCCACAAGTACATTGTCAACTGCAGCAAAAGGACAGCAAGAAGACAACTGGAAATTTAGACTACAGGACCTATTTATAGATGCTACAAAGCGGCAACTAGATGAGAGTATAGCAAGTGCAACAACTGTGGAGGATGCAGCAAACACCCTTGCTGACCTGACTGATATTGGTTGCAGTGAATTGCCGGAAATTCCACTGGTCCCATATATAGGCAAGAGTTCGCCCCAAGTTAAAAGTCCATCTAATTTGCTAATGTTCCTGTCTGATTTCATTGGAAAGACAAAAATTCCTGGAATTGAAGAGATCACATTTTCTTGTGACTCTATATGGCCTGATTCACTAAAATACTACTTGCGCAAAGTTGGTGATCCCAGTGGATTAGCAAAGAATCTTGAAGTAACTTTTAAAGATGAAGAGGGTCTGGATGGAGGGGCGATGAGAAATGAATTTTTCCAACTCTTGATGGCAGAGGCACAAAAAAGTTATTTGGAGGTGACAAGTGGAGGCTTGTGCCAGTAAAGGATTCATCCAAACTTTTTTCTTTTTTGCATCTTGGGAATCATTATTGTCCATGTTATATAACAGGGTGGTCCACCTTACTCCATACCACCCTCGGCACCTAGTATTGTGGACTTCCTCACAAGAGAAAGTAAAGAAACTGCTTCTACATCTCTTTCAAAGCATCATGTGCCATTGAATGCTGCAACAGAAGCACTGCATGATTTTATAGAAGAGTTAGATAAAGCCAAGACAGAGGAAGAAGTTTACTGTTTGAGAATGAAAATAAAGATGTTTTCTGGGTACTGATAGGCAGCTGTCACTGGCCAGCATCAGCAAGCATCAACAGCATTAATAAAAATCTGTTAATCCAAGATTTGATTTATAATGAAGTTGTCTCATCTCGTCGTGAAGAAATTGGAGAGATTGGCAAAGGGCATGCTGCATTCATCAAGGAAATTCTCTGTTACAATGAGTTTTTGCGAAGAGAGTTCTCAGTTGATGACTTGAAAGCCGTGTTTGATGTTGCACCAGAGAGTGATCGTGAACAACAAGCCTTGGATTGGCTCTATTCTTATCTTTCACAGCCTCATCCGACAGATGATCTTCCTTGTGGTTCACAAATGAAAACATTGCTATAGTTTTGGTCTGGAAATAAATATCCTCTAGCAGCAGGATTTCGTAAGAAGTTTCAAATTGATTTTTGGCAGATGGTACTGGTGCTCAAAAACTGCTTACAGCTACAGCATGCTTGTCCATTCTACGCCTGCCTACAGTTCATGACACTTAGGATGAATTCTCAAGTGCTATGACAACAGCCTTAAAATTTGAAGCATTTGGCTTTCAGAATCCCTGAACTTATGTAACAGCAACCTTGAACATCAGCGGTACGTAGAAGTTAGAAGTGATGACTTATATTGTTTCGTTGTATTTAATAAGAAAAAAATTTTCATGTTGGGGAAAAGTGTCAGCATTGTCTACTAGTCCCATCTTGTCTAAGAATTTTTCTTGATTACCTGAAACAACTAGCAAAATGTTATGCATATGCACAGTTTTCGACTGTTAGTGTTAAGTTTGTTAATTTACTTCAGTCCCATAAATGTTATTCAGTATGTGAATAGATTGTGTTCCTTGTATTTAAGATTTAAATTTTGGTGTGCACGATAATGGTCAGTCTTTGGTCGGTAAAGAAACTAATTTGCACGTTGTCTAAAAAATATTATGTATATATTTATAAATTTCAATTGTTGTACACTTGGCCGACGTTCATGTCTTCTACATGAAAGATTCTTTCTTTAAAGTTTACAGCGTGTGATGTTTACATATCATTTGCTGAGATTGCATTGTTTTATATGAAATGCTTTTTGTTTTTAAGTTGTATTACCTTGTTTGTTGATTTCTTACGTTTTGTTACTAAATGGATACGTTCACTATGGTGAAATGATTGTCAGTGTTGTTTTTTTTTATTCTCTTAACAAGTATTGTTATGTTGTTATCAAGACTTGTACTCAGAAGTATGAATTGAAATATCATTAAAACATGTTTCTTGCTTTACACATCTGTACCCAGCTAGTTAAGTGTTAAAGTTGTGTGCAGAAAACTGCCGTAGCAAGTCTTTGGCGTTCAAGAACAAGTCAATACCATGGGACTCAGAATCCGACAATGAATCTCAAGCCTGACGAAGGACTTCTCCATAACCGTTTGTATCAGGACTCGTTAGTGTGGGAACAACAATACCTGAACCATCCTCCTTGACCCTGTTATAGTTATTGGACGGTAGTGGACCTTCCCAGTCTACACCATACACACTACAGTTTGTTTTGCTGCTTGTTTGCTCTGATGGGACGTGTTGATGTAGACCATAGAGCAATAGCTGGTTCGGACTCATGTTCGATTCACTTCTGATCGGGTGGTTGTTGTACCTTTCCAAGAACATTTCCAAGTGTTTGTTTATCCGTGGCAATAAAACGTACTCCAGGCAGAATAAATCAGCCTCCTCGTCAATCGTTAAATAGCCATTCTCCTCGAGGTAACAAAAAATGTAATAAAACAGAAGTAGGCAGCCATGGAAGAGGTCGCGCCAAAACCCCTCTATACTTTGGTTATGACAACTCTTGCTGGTAATATAGCTGCCTCTTCCAGGTCCCCTCAGAGGGTGACTAATCATATAGGATGCAACATCTACGTTTTCCACACCTTGGTCTCCTCTAACCCTTGATGGAACTCGTATTTCTGGGCAGCTTCTAAGAATAAATGAAGCACAGTTTGGGCTTTATTATTAGTTGCACAACGAAGATACATAATTTTTCCTAGAGTACCCGTCTACGCAACCGTGGATAACGAATCTCCATCTAATAAGATTGTGATTTCCGTCATGATGCCAAAGTGCTAGTGACCCTGGCACGTAGTAATGCCGTCTGTAAACCATATTCAACTGTATAGCTCTTAAGATCAGACCCTCAGGATCTGCCTGCAACATTGTGGATGAAACCCTGCAGCCACTTTCCCTTTCTTCCGAGTTTGTCTGTTTTATGTTGCACAACCCCTGTCCAGGAAAAAAATGTTGAGATGATGTGAAACAAAGAAAGAATCACATTAAACCATTCATGATAGAAATGATGAAACAGTAATCAAGTCATGATTTTAGTTTGGTGACATTGTGTATTATTAATGATATCATGGTCTAATATTCACAATATCGTGTTCTGGAATTGATGAGTCCATCCATGAGAGATGATATTCTGACATTCACGATCTTCTCAAATTCATCATTCAACCCATGAGTAACGATATCATGATCTGATGACACCAATCTTGCTTTACAATATCGTCTGACTATCATGATTCCATCCACAATTTATGACATCAATTGGGGGCATCGATTTTTGTCCACGGTGTAACTCCATACATCAACACCTCCATGGAGTCTTCACCAGTATAGCATTCTAATGATTGTTGCCATCTATCATCGATTGATGTGACATAAATGCAATAACTGATCGGCTTGTGTTCTTAATAAGCAGCTCTCCTGTTTGAGCTTTCCGAAATGGATACAGTATCTGCATAGATGATGAAAGGTAGCCAGCTCTGATGCTTGAAATGTTCAAATTTTAATTCTGTAGCTTAAGGATATTCAACAGCTTGAGAGGTTTTGCATAGATTTTCATGCTTTTCCAAATTTTCTTGAGTTGTACACCACGAACAGCATAGAGGACAGTAAAAACATTTTCGTTTATTTTTATGACCATCACGACCTGCTAAAAGACGACTAAGGTCCTTTATCCAACAGTAGTGACTCTCACCATCCTCATTGAATATCAATAGAAAAAAGATATGCTTTTCACGTTTAACTTCAGTTTTCCTTACTGGTACAATTGAGCCATCTTCATCCATATAGATGTTGATTGAAACGTTGTTGTTTGTTTCAAAAGTATCAATCATCTTTTTATCTAATGCTTTTACTGGATACGTCAATCCTTCACAGTTAAGTTCATCCAAGTATAGACGATACTTTGCAACACTCTGTGGGTTTTTTATTGTGGATGTAGGGCGGATAGAATTGCCCAGATGAAGTATTTATTGTCTTTGTTCTGTACATTGATGACAGCTTGCTTGTTTCTAATATACGTAAATACTTCCCACCATGGATTTCTTCATAATCAAACATCTTCAATTGCAGTTTGGTAAATGTTGTAAATATCCAGCCACTTCCATTCTCCAATAATTCATCTCCTAGTATGTTGATAGCTACAACTACATGATCTTCAGCAATGTCATACTCTGACGATATATCACCTGCACGCTGGTTCTGGATGTTGGTGGTGGTTCTGTAACCATAGGCATATCACCATACTTCTTAAATTCTTCATCGATAGTGATATAATACTTTACCCCTGTTTGTGATTTGGCAATTCTTCTTTAATTTCTCTAATGGCATGTTGTGTGATTCTTGCCCAGTCTTTAATATCTTCTTCTTCGGCATGTATCCTGAATGCTTTCTTATCCATCTATTTCATATAATTACCTCCACCGACTAATTTATCTTGTTATGCTGTTTGTGGGTGTATATCATGCACTGTTCGCTTATGTGATGTGAGATTTAACATTCTGTCAAACAATTTCCCACATACATTGCAAGCGATTTTTCGTCGTTTACTATTATTAGCAGCTGAGCTCTCTTCTTCGTGTGACCTCTTCATGACAAATTTTCCACTGAACTCATTTCGCTTAAGCTTTAAGGCTATTAGTAATTACCGGCCCCGGCCCTGCAGCCCCAGCTCCGTCCCCGGCCCTGATTTTTCAAAATGTAATTTTTTTGTATTATATGGCCCCGGCCCCAGCCCTAATTTCCAAAACTTTATTTTTTCCCAATTCCATAATTCCCGTTATTCTTAATAGCTAACTTGAATAAAAATATTTTATTTGAAGTTTTTAGTAACTTGTATATTCATGCTCAAATGTTCTTTTTGATGCTAAGCTCGTCAAAGCTCAATATGGATTACGGAAGGTGTATGCTACATACATTACAAGAAAAGAAAGCAGCAAGAAAAATTAACATTGCCCAAAAGCTTGCCCAGTTGACGGATGCAAGGCAGTTGTGGTTAACCTCGGTAGACACTTGAGAGGCTTCCACAACATGAATTCAGACAAAGAACGCTTTCAAGTTCTCAAATCTAGAGCTGTGAGAATGGACTTTTCAAAGCCGAAAAAAGTTACGGAAACACAAAATCCCTTCAAGAAGACATTGTTAACATTAATTTTAACAAAATATAGAAGTCATAGAGCCAGACCTTTATGACTCCTAGTTTGTGATTAGTTCAGCTTCAAGTTCCATGTCATCAGGGTCTGATGTGTCAGTGGAAGATATGTCAGAGGAAGATGTTCCAGGGGTAGATGTGCCAGAGGGAGATGAAGGAACAGTGAAGATTCACTTGTTGCCTCCAAGGAAAAATTTTCAGAATTTGGCTATTGACAGATATGTTGATGCGCATGGTGAAAGCAATGAAGAGGAATGTTTAACAACAGAATAGAGTTTTTCAGAGGAAGAGCTTAATGAATTATCAGAATTAGGCTCTGGATCTCAAGAAAAGACGGCAAAAGATGTTTTAAGGTCATTCTATCATTATTTGGTAGCTGCTAATTCAGCGAACAGAGATCCAAAATCAGCTTCCCAGTGTCAATACAGAGTGATGAAAATTTTAGAAGTTGTAGACGACTCTTATAACATTCAAAGTTTGATAGGCAGAAAGGCTATGAGAGATGTTTTCCTGAAACAATATTGCTGCCAAAAGAAGCTCCATCCAAAAACTATAGAAGCTTATTGACAAAGCTTGTATCATTTCTGCTCATATGTCATTATGGAGAACTCATCATCCTTTGGCTGCAGTCAAGTCTTAAGCTTCCAGCAGAGGTTGAAAACCTGGAAATCGTCCTTCCCAAAGGAAGTAAAAATAAAGGATATGGCCAAAATGGAACGAAAGTAGGGAAACAAAATAACACCTGCTGACATAGTGAAATTTGAACAGTCAATCATTGTAAAAAAAAGTGAAGTTTCTTGGTTTGTGGCTGCCAACAAGGATGTTGAGATAACACAGTTCCATTTCTCAAACATTCAAGACCTCATTATAACAGAGGTTTTCATAGACAATGGCCACAAAGCTGGGGTTCTTGCAAATATGACACTAGAAGAGTAGAATAACGGTGAATATAGGGATGGTAATTATGTCTTCTCAGTTTTTAAACATAAAAAGGCGCGGACAGGACCTATATCTGTGAACCTTTCTGCAAAACGTTATGGATGGCTTAAAATCTATGTTCGGCATGTACATCCTGTTGTTTTAGGGTCAGCATGTCCTATGGTCTTTGTCTCATGGAATGGAAAGCCATTCCAAAATTCTGGTAGCATCAGCAATGCATCATCTGCCTTATGGAAGAAGGCAGGAATGACAAGGAGATGTGGTGCAAACAAATTTCAAAAAGCTGCAGTGTATGCCACGAGGAATTCCAAAGCCCACTCTGATAAGATTCATAAAGATCTTGTTAAACAGATAGGACATAAATAGACAATGGTGGACCATTATTATTATATGGTAGAGAAGATGGAGTCATCAAATTGAGCTGCAATAGAGCTACCATTAGTAATGCGAAAAATTGTTTCAACTGAGGCTCAAGTTTCAACTGCTGCTGAGGAAACCAAAACGTCTGAAAATATAGCAGCAGAGAGTGAAAAGGAAAGGTTTCACAGAAAAGGAATCTTTAGCTATTGAAAATAGATTTAAAGATGCAATATCATCAGGCAAACTAACCATGGCAATGGTAAGAAAAGCCAAACTAAAAAAGCCTCAATTGAAGAATTTGCAATCAAGAAAGGTATATAATAAATTACGGCAGCTTTTTACCAAAGAAAGTGAAAAAGAAGCAGAAAAGGCTATTTTACCAAATGATTGCGAGACCCTTGAAATTTGTGTTAATCAACTGCTGGGTCAGAATGATGATAACGAAAGTGATGCAGATTTCCGACAAAGCATCAGTTCTGCTAAGGTCAAAGATTTATTTGGCCCAGTGGAGCTTCAGCTATTAAAAGAAGGCTTTAGCAGAGTAATTGCAAAGCGCAGTGTGAAAGATGAGTACATTGACACCCCTATCAAAAACAGTCATGCTGCAGCAAAGTTTTCCAAAATGATGCAGAGGGATACCATAAAAAACCCAATCAAATATTAAATAGGAAAGCTACATGCTAATAAATGATCCTTCATCAACAGCCAAAAGTCGCCTTTCAGTTTTAAACTTTTTTGGGTTCTTGTTTACCATTAAGACTAAGATTATGGATTTATGTTTTTTTGTTCCTGTTTGTTTCATTTTACATTACTCATTTGAGGCCAATTTTTAAGGTTATCTTGTTATTTTTATTAAATTGTGATTTTGTCCTTAAGTAAATGTCTTATATCTGCATTTTTCTGATGCAATGAGAACACAGCAAAAGTTTTCTTGTTTTGTAGTTTTTTAAAGCTTCATTGGAACAGACGCTTGATGAACCCATATTTTGAAAACAGCATTTGTTCTCAACTCAGACTAAAAAGGCAAAGCTAAGATATTTAGTGCCTTACCTTACCTTCACGGCCTAATGAACCTGTATAACTTCGTAATCGTTAGCATCCTAGCCATCCTTAGTGCCATATCTTACCTTGGTGGCCTAATAAACCTGTATATCTTTGCAATCGTTAGTATCCTAGCCATATCCTTAGTGCCCTTTCTTACCTTGGCGCCTTGTAAACCAGTATATCTTCGCAATGGTTAGCATGCTAGCCATCGTTAGTGCCCTATCTTACCTTGGCAGCCCAATAAACCTGTATATCTCCGCAATCGTTAGCATCCTAGCTATTCTTAGTGCCATATCTTACCTTTGCAGGCTAGTAAACCTGTATATCTTTGCAATCGAATGTGTTGTGTAGTTTTAGGGAGTAAGACAGATCAGAGTAGAGAAAGTTCATAGCATAACATGACACAACTTGACTCTTCAAATCCAAAAGCACTACTGAATAATTGTGACAAAAGCTTTACTAAAACACTTGAAGTTTAATACAAACTATGATCTTTGACTTTGGAATAATCTTCCAAACACGATACACAATTAATTCCAAAACTAAAGCTATTTTTAAATCAAATAATATATTTCTCCTGATTACATAATCTCAACATGTGATAATATTCAATACCAGGCTTCAGAGTTCTCAACACACTCCCCTGGTTTGACTCACGAAAGTGATCAAAACTAAATACTTATACATCGATCATGCTTAAAATATAGAAAAGACTAACAAAACGATTACACAATAAAAAAAACAATTGAATACAATTGCGAGTTTTTTAAGAGACTTGATCTTGCCTAACAAGTTCATCAATAACAACAGCGTTCCGCTTAGGTCTTGCTTGCTGCTGCGCTTTGCGCTGCGTTGCTTGCTGCACTGGCCACATGTTTTGCAATGGCTGCACACATATTTTGTCAGCCTTGAGTTTATGACACTTTCGACTTCTGCTAAGATTGTGCCTAATTCAGAATTGCTTAATAAACGAGCGTCCTATAATTTTAGCTAGACAGCGCTTTACACTGCGAATTAATTTCCCAGTGCCCACCCTGCCATAGCTGATACTTCAACGATAAACTTCCATTTTACTTTATGCAATGACAAGTATTCATGATGAATAATTCATGGAGTCTTGGCGAACGTAATAATTGTTGAATTTCTTTTCCCGAAGATTTAAACATTTTTGCGTTATTGCTTATAATTGTTGCCGGCAGGCCCCTAAGCGCACAAAAGCGTCTGAACGCACGTATGAACGAGTCGACCTCGAGGGATTCGACAAGCTCTAAATGAATGGCCCTTGTAGAAGAGCAAGTAAAAAGGCAAATATAGCCCTTTTGGGATGGTTTTTCCCCTTCATTCTTGTCCGATACAACCAATGGTCCTGCGTAATCTACCCCAACATGTGTGATACTTCTGAACCACCCTTGAGATATTCAGGTCCTTCCCACCAGCACAGATTGGCAGCGAGATTGTCAAACTTACCAAGCAAGGGAAAGTCAGCGGGGTTTTGTGGCCAAGGACAATGATGCTATTTATCACGAGATGTAGTGGTTAATATTAACGACACCCTACGGCGAACATACTGGGTCCATGCTATGTTTTTACGCATCCAACACAGTACAGCAATCGAGTCCACACAGCAAAAACGTTTCAATGGGCTGATTGCCTTATTCTTCTGCTAGAGTATTCTTAACTGTGTTTACCAGTTTAGCCAGCAAACAAGCACCTAATAACTCTAGGCGTGACATGCTCTGCTTTTTAATGGGACATACCTTTGGTTTAGACGCTACAAATTTCACCTCAGAGTCACCTGAGTTATATTCTACACGTGAATACACAACTGCTCTGTATGCACGTTTGCTTGCGTCGGAAAAACCATGCAGTTCTATTTTTCTTACGGAATCCTCTTTGCGGAAAAAATACCTGAATATGCTAATGCCATTCAAAATTTCTAACTGTGAAACGTAGAACTCATATGCCTTTTTTGCCAATGGTGGCAACGGTTCATCCCAACCAACTTTATCAACGCACATTGATGGTGAATACATCTAAACATCCCAGCAGATTGAATATTTTTGCTACTACTTTAAGAAATGAATGTTTCATTTTGTGGGCGGTAGTGATTTTGTGAACTCAATTACTTGTGACAAGTCTACAAACAATTCATCGGAAATGCTGTCCCAGTTTACTCCTAGAACTTTGGACTTTCCTCGAGTACTATTTGATGGTACTGCATACTGCGAATACGTTTGATCGTCTTCTACGACTTCATTACCCTCAGATACATTACTAACTTCATCAGAAATTTTGAGAGCATTAATTTTAAGTATGAGCTGTTTATCATTAGATTCCCATTTGCGCATGTTTAATCCACCCTGTGTCATTATGTTTTTAACGCTCTTATACGTTTCGAACACTTCATTACTATTACTAAGAGTACACTACAAATCATCGGCCTATAAACAGCGTATTATGCTAACTATTTCGGATTTTGGGCTTGAAATTCATTGACATGATTTCTTATCGTTTGTCCCTAGAGGGCTGGACTAAATTTCAACCTGAGTAAAAGTTGTTTTATCGATATTGAATGATAGATTGATTCGGCTTGTTTACGTCATCATACCACAAAAAACGCAATACGTCTCTATCATCTTCATTGATGCCGATCTGTAAAAACGATCACCAGTTAATGCTATAGGTTTAGACGGAAACGGATTAAATTTTCAAACAACAAGGGCATATAATTCTCCCTCACCTCTAAACAATCATTGAGCAATAGTGATTCATTAGACGGCTTAGCAGATCCATCGAATACAATACGCAATTCGGTAGTAGCTCTATCGTTTCTAACTACTCCAAAATGACAGGAGAATGGGCATCATCCTTATATTTTAGTTCTTTGGGTACTCTTTCAATAATGCCTGATGCTAGCTGTTCTTCAAGAATGTCATTATATTGTAGCAAGAGATCGGGTTTTTCCTTAAGATTTAAATACAATGATTTCAACCTCCTTTTGCACACTTGGATATAAGTAGGCAAAGATTTTGA